>JAPMOR010058569.1:316297-333739 GCA_026543865.1 Argiope aurantia | reverse complement strand
TTTTTTTTTTTTTTTTTTTTTTTTTTGTCGCTGTTGTTAGTAAACTGCTTACTAAGTGCAAAACAGAATTTTAAAGCTCAACTGACTGAAAATTAAGAGACGCTTTTTCAACTTTATGAAGTAAATAATGAAAAAGAATATGTTAAACTATCATGCTAAGAAAAAATGTTTTATTTGCTGTTAATACTTGATTTAAAATAAAATGATTATCATGAGACAATGAAGAATATAAAGTTTTGTTTCTGAAAGAACATCTTTCTTTTTTCACAGAATATTTTAATTACAAGGCATCTTTTAATACTACATTTCGTGCTACGTCATTGAGGTGCGTAATATTAAGTAGGTAAAGTAGACAACAACCTAAAGACCTCATTAATTTTCTCTCTCTCTCTCTCTCTTTTTTTTTTTTTTTTTGTAGCATTTTCAAGGTAATTTAATGTGACGTTTTCGTTCTCCTATTTACCAAAAAGTGGTTCATAACTAAAAGTTTTGTTATTTCAGCATTTCAAATTTACTACGTAAAACTATTTATATACATAATAAATTAGGATTAATAAAAAAAGTATATAGTTTTGAAAGTTAGGAAGGGAAAAAGAAAGCAACCAAGACTTTCATGGTCTAAAAGCTTCTAGAAAGCTTTATACGTCTTTAGTTGTGCGATTGTTACATTGCTCTTACCTCCGAAGAAACTGGTTTTCAAATATACAGAAATTTGCTATTTAGATTTATTCGCCAGTCTTCAATCGAGTAATGTTCTAAAGAAGACCACTTTCTACTTTTTTGATGAGTGATTGAATTAGATTTTGAAAATAATAAACTTTATACTTTAATTTTTTTCTTCTTTTTAATATTTCTTCCATTAAATACTTCCACGTGATTTGTAAAAATATATAAGGCTACTGGGATATTTTTGATATACCTTATTTTCCTTTTCGTTGGTTAAACAGTCTACTTTTTGTACATTTAAAATATTTTCACTTGTCTATGAAGTTGGTAAATTTTCAAGAATTTAGAATCTTCGTTTAAGAATCTTTCTCTATGTTTTAAAGAGATTCTTTGAAATCTCAAGCTAAATATGTGTTATAAAAAGAAAACTGAAACTTAGAGAGTTATTGACTGTATGAATTAATATAAATGAATATTGTAGATTTTATCACTTAAAAACATATTTCAAATAAAATATAAGTAATTTTTGTTATGCACAATTTAGTTTCACAATATTTTCCCCAAATAAACTGAAACGGTGTTTGAGCATTTGTATACTATACTTATAATTTGGCATCTATTACCGATCTAAATTCAGAAAAAAAAATGTTAATCCTGCCTTTCCGTGCTATATAGTCTGTGTATTTTCTGTAGGAGGTTCAAGGTCACATTTTCTACCTCGTTGTCTGGTACCAGTAACGCGGTAGAAAATGTGATCTTGAACAGCCTACAGAAAATATACAGACTATAGTGTTGTCGTCATCCAAGTCGAAAATGATTGGCCAATCTTTGCGGAGATAAAATTTCAACGAGCGCTTTTTGACATGCTTGAAAATCTCTTCATCCATTTCTGAAGTCAAAAATCAGTTTTTGAATCGTTTAAAAATCAGTTTAAAAATCGAACTTATCCGTTCTGGTTCTCTGAAACTTAGATTATGTGCTGGGAGCTTAAGAAAAAATTCGAAATTTTTTAGGAATATAATATCTCATAAGGTTTTTTCTAAAGACGATTTTCTCAAATATTTCAATGACACAAATGCGATTTTGGAGACCTAATAAAATAAAATTTATACTTGAATTTTTTTTTCATTCAAGATCTTAATAATACAAATATTGCAATATCTATTTAATTTGAATTGTATCTAAATTTTGTTTTCATTCTTAAACTTGTACTGATCTTTATGTCTCTAGAACAGTGCTTCCCAAAGTGTGGTATACGCGTACTCCCAGGGGTACAATAAGAGTTTGATGGGGGTACAACTGAGGCAAAAGTCAACCCCCGGAAAATCACGTGACTCTATTCAAAATGAAAGAAGGCCCAATCATCTGTGGTATACTGTCCCTCCCAACGTGACCGAAATCAGAGAAACCTTTGACTTGAATTCATTACGATTTTTTATTTTGCCAGCCTTTATTAGGTCACACAACAGGAGAATATATCTTTAATGTTATGAATAAGTTTATGCAAGAGAACAAAATTGATTGGAATAAATGTGTTGGAATAAGCACAGATGGAGAAAAAAGTACGGTCGGAATTAATAAAGGACTCGTTGCAAGAATTCGAAATGTTGTCCCGAATGTCATAAGCACACATTGTTGGATACACGGCGAGGCTTTGGCAACACGTAAGATGCCCACTGAACTACAGAAAGATCTAGATGAAAGCGTGAAAATTGTTAACTACGTTAAAAGTCGTCCTTTGAATGCACGGATTTTTTCGCAAATATTTGAAGAAATAAGAAGTAGTCATATTCAGCTTCTTTTTCATACCGATGTTCGTTGGCTATCTCGAGGAAAGGTTCTGAATAGATTTTGGAACTTAGGCATGAACTTCAATGCTTTCTTAATGATATATTTGAGTTGAGAAGTTGTTTACATGACTGGAAATGACTTTATAAACTAGCATATTTAGCAGATATATTCTCTGTTTTAAATTGCCTCAACGTATCGTTACAAGGCAAAGAAATTTCATTGTTTCACGTTCAAGATAAAGTAAACGCTGCTATCGCAAAATAAATGTATGGCAGAAGAGAGTCGATAGTGGAGAAGTAGACACGTTTCCCTCTCTTCGGGAGTTTATAACATGCTCGACTACTAAAATTGATGCTGATACTCTGAAATGCATAACACAGCATTTGGAAACTTTGCGAGTGGGCTTGAAAAGCTATTTCGCTGATTTAAACAAAGTATTGAACGGATAAGAGATCCGTTTAACATTGACACAACATCCATGCCAGAAGATTTGATGTATGCAGAAGTAGAGCAATTGTTGGAATTGGTTTCAGACGGAATTTTGAAAATTAAACATAGGGAAGGATACGTTAACATCATTCTGGTTACAAATGCAACATGTGTATCCGGTCTTAACAGAAAAAGTTCTGAAATACATCTTGCCTTTTTGAACTTCATATTTATGCGAAATTGCTTTTTCAGCATTTGTAGAAATTAGTCGAAAAAAAGGAACAGACTATTGGAGGTGGAACCGTATATTAAAATTAACAAACAAGGAACCAACTTATAATGATCTGTCATCTCAACACAAACAATTTCATCCTTCCCATTGATCCTAAATAAATGTTACTTACAATATAACTTTTATTTATATTTTATAATAAATAATTTTATTTCTTTTTTTCTTGTTATTTTGTGTATGTCACAAAAAAAGAAAAAATTAATATGTTTTTGATTGTTATTAAAATGCATCCATTTTTTTGACGAGGGGGAGTACTCAGCGTTACGAAAATTATAGAAGGGGTACGCATATGTCAAAAGTTTGGGAAACGTTGCTCTAGAAAGCTCTTTCTCAAAACTGAAAATGAGAGAGAAAAAAAAACTGTCGGAAATCTAGAATTAATCAAGAAGTTTGTTCATCTTATTCATTTTTTTCCCGTCAAATACAAATTAGTCAAATTACTAAAAGCTAAAAGTATTAGCTAGAAAATTGCTATAAAATATGTAAGAAAATGAAACAAAAATCACACATAGTAAATTTATTCTAAAAGTTCGAAGTAACAAATTGTATTTAATAATTTTATTAAGAATTTACTTTTGTTATTTGATTTATTAATGATTATTTGTGTGATTGTGAAAATAAATTAATTATTTGTCATTTTCATATATATCATACGTGCTTATTAGGCCAAACTGTACAATGTAATAAGTATCTAAATGTAATAAATTATTGTTTTGTTACATAAAATTTGTTTCAAGACCCAGCAAGTGCACTGCTCTCTAGACTTCGCTTCTGTCCGGGCTAGCACTGACACTTTTTGTTCGAATTTTAATTGAATGAGGGTTGAAGCATTTTCACGGACCGTTAAGTTTAGTTTCTGAACGAATATATGTACTATTTATTATTATTGATATGCTGTTATAATAACGTCTTGTTGAAACCTAAAATTTAAGTTTATGAGGTTATCAGAAGTCTTCAAGACATTTGAAGGCACGAAAGGCAGAGTATATACCTATATGTGCCAATTTCTCTTCATATTTTCCCTTTCAACAAGAAATTTGGAGATTATTCAAAGCAATGGTTGCTAGAAGACATAAAAGAGACATCTAAAAGCTTGAAGAAGATATTTAAAATGAACTGCTTTGTGCGTGCTAATTTTTTTTTTTTTTGAAGAGTTTCGAAGGAAAACAGGTTATTTGGAAGAATCAACATTAATTCATGATTAATTACAATAAAGGCCTGTGTTTTTGTATACTTATACTATCTGTTTTATACTTTGTTCCCCATTGTGAGTTGTTACCAATATAAATTGTTTTTAAAGTTAACAAAATAGGCTGAATTTTTCCTTGTACTTCTTTTGTTCTACTATTCAGCTCATGGCGTTCGAGCCAAGGGTTGGTTCAGTTACATAAACATTTCGTTTTGAAGCAACACGAAATTTAATTTGGGACGGACCTATTAATTTCGAAACGCAATCAGGTCAGGTAGTACGATATCGGACCTGGTATATCTTCTTTAAAATTTTACTCTGTATCAGTGGAAAAATATTTAACCTACGACGTCAGATCAAGCGTGCAACAGATTCGCATACATGGTGGATCTTTAGTGAAATTTGATCTCGATTCTGGTACTCTCCAGGCTTGATATCAAAGATTTATAACTAGGTCACCGCAGCCCGTTTGAGACAACAGATAAGAAAGGTTAGAAATATGAGCAGACTAAGAAATAACTGTTTACTAAACCTGAATTGCTCACAATTCTAAACCTGCGAATTGATACTATATTTAGAGCCTTGGTAACCTCTACTTTTAGAGCATTATTATCAGAATATAATTAACGAGTCAAAATTTATTATGGTAATTAGTTAAAGATTTGTGTCTGATCTAAGAATTGTGACAATTTTGATCTGATTTCATGTTTTAAAAAATTTCAAATGTACATGCTGGTTTTCATAAATTATCAGTATTTTTATATAAATTAAAACAGGATATAGAATTTTAAAGTTACTTTTTGTCAAAACTGGAAAAATAACGATAATAAGTCACCATCAGAAATCTAAAGAAAATGAAGAATTTTAGATATATGTTTCTTTGAAGATAATTTTAAAAAATCAATAGCTAACTTGAGTTGTAAATACCGGGTGTGGCATAAATTTGTGCAAACTTCAAAAAATCATAATAAAAAAAGTAATGCTCGAAAAAAATTGTGGTTTGCGGGAATATGTTCAGAGAGCCTTTGGATTTCGTTATTTACATTAAAAAATGCATTTAAAAATAACCGAAAGATGGCGCTCACATGGTCATACCGAGACGGTTTATGCAAATCAGGAAAACAGATCCCAGTAACATTATAGTACATTTTATTTTAAAGCAAAAGATGCTCAAAATGACCGCCACCACAAGGTATTAAACAAGTGAGGCACGTAACTACGCCTATTACATCTGCGTGTAACATGTCGGCATCGATGCCACTAACGGCCAATTGAATGGCATCTTTCAGTTCCATCAAAGTGGCAGGAGAGCCCCGTTAGACACGAGACTTCAGGTATCCCCACAACCAAAAGTCAGCTGGAGAAAGATCTGGTGATCGTGAGGGCCACTCATTCTTACATCCTCTGCTTATCACTCTGCTTATCCTCTTATTATCATTCTTACATCTCTGCTTATCATTCATTGAGGAATGAATGTGTCTAGGAGCAACGTCTTAACGGAACTAGCAACGTGGGGCGGGGCACCATCCTGCATTAAGGTGACGGAAGATAACGTACGTCTTTGCTGCAAAGCAGGCGTAACGTGGTCTCGCAAAAGCCTAAGATAGTGTTCTGCAGTGACGGAAGAGGTTTTACAACCGGATACAGGACAACGCTCTTCAAAAAAGAAAGGGCCTAGAATAAAAGACGCATTCAAACAACACTAAACAGTAACATGCGGAGAATGTAGTGGTTTGGTCGTGTACGCACGAGGGTTTGATGCTGCCCCGACACGACTGTTTTGCGTATTGACGTCACTATGCAATAAAAAGTGGGCTTTATCTGCCCACATGATGTTCAGTAACCATTGTGAGTCACATTCCATTTGTGTGAGCACCCATGTTGCAAAGGCTTGTCTTTTCCCGCAATCTGCTGGCAACAACTGGTGAAATGCCTCTATCTTGTACGGACGCAACTTCAAGATTTCGTTCAGAATACCTCGGATCGATCTTTCCGGAATTGCTGTTATTTTACCTGTTTCACGTGCACTGGAACTCCCCGTTGAAATCTCGGCTGCCACATTTCTCATGGCCCTTTGAACAACAGGGACGCGGTCAGCGCTGACCGCTGTCTAAATTCAATATCCCATTCTATGAAATTGGGTTTTTCTTCGCCTTAATTCCTTTCACCGTCGGTTACTGTCGCAATGCTTTAGTCGCGGTTTCACTGTTCTTATAGAACAGTTTTACAACTAATGCTCGATCCAGTATCGATAGCATGCTACTGGCGTCGAATGACAGATCCATTTCCAACCTTTTGTTTTATAGCTATACTGATTTGCATAAACAGTCTCAGTATGACGTGTGAGCGCCATCTATCGGTCATTTTGAAATACATTTTTTAACGGAAATAACAAAATCCAAAGGCTCTTTGAACAAATTCCCGCAAACAGCAATTTTTTTCGAGCATTACTTTTTTTATTATGATTTTTTGAAGTTTGCACGGATTTATGCCGCACCCTGTAGTTTTATAAGTACATGAATAGATGTGTAAAGTATATGTACCTAATCTTTGTATTTTCTCAAAGAGGCTTGTGAGAGAAGTTTGAAGAATTTGGCGGGAATGAGGCAAAATGTCTTTAGTTGAATGACTAATTTGGGGTTACTGCTTAGCCCTTCAGGAGGGTGGATCTACGTTGACCAGTAATCCATCTTGTTTCATCGACGGAAGGTAAAAATAGGCAATAAGAAGTGGTAGTACTCAACCAAGGCGAATGCTAAGGCGAGAAGTTAAAGTTCCTTGGAGAAGGTGAACGGTACCTGGCAGTTAAAAGAAAGGAGTAGAGGAATCCTGAGAATCTGAGGGAGATCGGAACGGACAGTCTGGAGTTCCTCAGCAGAAATTACTCTTACGCAGGCGATCCTAATAATCATAAGAAAGTTGTTGCGGAAAGCTTACGGTTTCCGTGTAGTTGCCGCAAGCTAGGAGATGACATTGACGGATTGTCCGGCAGTTTAACACGTTTTGGCTATTCTTAGATAAGTACTACTCGCTTTCATTTTGTAACCTGGATACGCAATACTAATAGTGGAAGTAGACCACAATGAATATAAATAATTTCTTTAATATTTAGAGATTTGTTCTAGATCTCACGACCCTAGCCGTAGTTTTACTTCTGTAATTATCGCAGTGAAATTGTTTATGATTAAGTTTATAAATAAGATAGTTATTTATTCGGTATCAACTTATTTAATTTAATGTTTATGATCTGAGTCTAGCTTAATTGCAGAATCCGAATTTGGAGTCGATGATGCGTGACATTCGTGTATGAAAAAGATCTAAAAGAGTTGCCTAACTTTCGGAACTGTATTATGCCCTCATAAAAAGAAAAATATTATTTAATAGTAACAATATTTGTATGAAATCGTAGAAAATTGCACTGCATTATTCAACGCTTATATTAACTAGAATTAGAATAACGTACACTAGTGCTTAAGATTAAAAGCACAAAATTGTAATTTTATAAAAGGATACCTCTTTCTATGAAACTATCAACTGGAATTGGGGAAATAAACAAGGGATAAAGTTTTACCCGATATTCATGTGTGACCTGGAACAGTCAAATGATGATATGGTTATCTTTCAGTGCGTGTGGAACGACCATTACAAAAAATTACAAATCATGCAATAAGCCCTCATAGTTTAGAAGAGGTTGTTGATCGCAGCTAGTGATAATACATCCCATCGCTTTAAAAAGTTAGATTTTTTATATTTATAGGACTCCGGCAGTTGGGATAACATAGGGAGACATGACGGTATTTTTTTACTCATCTCAATGGCAGATTTCGGTATTTTTTTACCCCATGTAGTGCACATAATCTCCCCCCTCCTCTTTTAACAAAAGATTAATTTGGCTTCACATTTCAACAAATTTCTTTTATCGACATGTTAACGATTTATTTTTGCAAATTTTTGAAAAGATATTTTTAAAAAATTAATATGTATATCATGAGAAAATTATTAAAATAATAAAAGTTTTGAAAAATTAACCATAATTATTAAATAATTATAAGATGTACTCGTCTAGTCAGATTTCTATTCTGTTAACGATATATCAGATCTGACTTTACCTATCAAAAAAATCTCACGCATATTGGTCAAGTACTTAAGGAATTCAAAGATTATTTCAGTGCATTTTAAATGTAAATACATAACATTAGAAGTTTTCATTTCTTCCAGTGAGATCTTCTGTATCCGTAATATTCATGAACATAAAAGACTAATCACTAAAATTGAATTGAAACAAATAGTAATCCACTAACAGATAAAAAAAAACGCAACAATGAGTCCAAAAAAATACTGAAAGAAAATATTAGCAATAACCTTTAATTCGGTCTGTGAAGGGAGAATATAATGAATCAAAATAAATATAAAATAATAAAAATTGTTGACCTAATAATTTCAACTTGTTACCCTTTGCTATTTAGTCATATCTAGGTTTATTCGCACGCCAATAAATCAGTGAATTTAAACATTTTTTTAAAAAATCACATTTTAGTTGCTAGACACCAAAACAGAAGTTGGTATTTCACATTCAATAATGACAAACCAAAAGGACATGAATATTGTTAACTTTGTACAGTGTTACAGACTGCTGTACACGATTATGTTGTCACACAGGTGTAAAGAGCTACGAAGTTAGTTTAAACAAACAATGAAATTTATTAGAGCGAAGCAACTCACAACAGGCACGAGACTGTGAACATAACCATTATTGCATAGAATGTTCGAGAAAATCCAATTTGAATATTTAAGAAAGATACACAACCTTTCAAATCCTAGATAAACTACAGATAACATTTTAAATAAAAGAATTTCAGTCTTTGGGTTGTGGTTAGTGGTTGGGATTCGAACCATGGAACAACCAATCAAAAATGAGACCCTCTGCCAATGGAGCCATGGGGACATCAAATCATTCTGATTTGTGCGGCATTGCTCCCCTCTTTAAAAAACACCTCGCTGTTATTCATATTGAGAGCTTTTCTACGGGGACTTGTCTGGGACTTGTACGGGATTCTTTGTATGCATCTTTCTTTTCAGAAGGAACAACATCTTGGTTTCGTCTACCTTCAATTTCAGTTTGTTTGGCCAAATTATGGTGTGGTTTCACACGCAATACATGGACATGTTTTGGTCTTCTTCTCCGGGAGGCAGAATCAAAATCTTGCACCTCATAGGTCACATCTGTTACTTTATATGGTCCAAAATATTCTTGGATTCTTGGATTGAGTTTCTTGGATTGACCGACTCTTCGGACTGGAATATAAATCCATACGACATCTCCAAGAGCATAAGATACCATGCGGTGTTTAGAGATGTGACGTCGACGGTCTTTATTTTCAGCTTTCAGGGTTTGCATTCTGGCTAGTTGTCTTGATTCTTCCGCTCTGGTAATAATCTTGGAGATGTTGTCGTCATAAACATTATGAGGACAGAATGGTAACATGTTATCCAGCGTTATTAACGTCGTTTCCTATCACGTCCATGAAGTAAATAGAAAGGCGTTAAACCTGTAGTCTTCTGTTTAGCGGTATTATAAGTAAATTTTACAAAGGGTAGAATTTGTTCCCAGTTTTTCTGCTCTGTATCAACATAAATGGACAAAATGTCGGCCAGAGTTTTATTAAATCGCTCCGTTAATCCATTTGTTTTCAGGTGATAAGCTGTCGTCTTGCGATGATCGATATTAATAAAAATCGATAAGAGCTGAAACAAGTCTAGATTGGAAGACAGTCCCACGATCTGTGATAATTACTCGAGGAGCTCCATGCCTCAGAATAATTTCTTCGAGCAAAAGCTTCGCTACTTCTTCAGTTTCAGCAGTTGGTAAAGATTTAGTTATTGCATATCGTATCAAGTAAAGCGTGCAGACTAGGATTTACTTGTTACCATGAGCAGATTTTAGAAATCTCCTAAGAATATCGACCCCCAATGCGATGGAAAGGTGCTATAATTGGAGAAATAGAAATCAAGCGTCCAGGTGGTCGTTGAGGAACGGATTTTCTTCTTTGGCATTCTCGAGAATGCATGACATATTGAACGACATTGCGGTACATCCCTAGCCAATAAAATATTTTGTGGGATCTGTCATAAGTTTTTGAAAAGCCAAGATGTTCTGCATTAGGAGTGTCGTGAAAGTATTCAAGTTTATCTGCTCGTAGATGTTTGGAAATGACTGGTAACCATGCTTTTCCAGCCAGATCAAAAAGTTTTCTGTAGAGCACTCCGTTAATTAATTCAAATTTTTTCTTATCCGTGGATGAGCAAATTTTTAGAACGTCTGGGTCTTTCTTCTGTTTGATAGCATGGTTCATACTCGTAATGACAGCTAGAAATTTATCTCGTCTCAGTTTCTTCTTCCACTGGATTTCTCGAGAGAGTGTCGGTTTCTTTGTGCTTCTTACCGGTTTTATATTTTTTTGAAAAATCATGCTCTTGAAGGCGAAAGACCCATCTTGCCAGTTTTCCCGAAGGATCTTTTAGACTCATAAGCCGGCAAAGTGAATAATGATCTGTCAAAACAGTAGAATGCTTTCCGAATAGGTAAGGCAGAAATTTGTTGATAGCCCATACAACGGCAAGGCTTTTCCATTCTGTAGTAGAATAATTCTTTTCAGCTTTTGCAAAAGTTGTATAAGCGTATGCAATAACTTATTTCGACTTCATTTTGAATTTGCATTAAATACCATACCCGCTGGCATCTGTATGAATTTCTGTCGGAGAGCTTTCGTCGTACATTCCCAGTACTGGGTCAGAAGTAAGTGCTTTCTTCAGATTGTTAAAGGCTTCTACCTCTTTAGGAGCCCAATGGAATTTTGCATCGCCTTTTAACAGCAATTGCAAGGGTTCAGCTAGATAACAAAAACCTTTACTAAACCTTTGGAAGTATGAACGAAATCCAAGGGAACTGCGTATATCGAGTACATTCCTTGGGGTAGAAAAATTCCTTACGGCATTTACTTTGTCGGAATCTGGAAGGGCGTCATTATTAGATACAAGATAACCTAGTATTTTTATTTCTTGGTCCGCAAAAAGGCATTTTTTAATTTAGTACAAGGCTATCTTCTTGAATGCATTAGTGGACAATCCTTAGTCATTAAAAATGCTTATGAAACCAATAGAATATAAATTTTTCAAAGAGAAAAATAAATAGAATGTTCCCAATTTTTTCTTTTTTTTTCTTTTTGCAATTTAAAGATTGTTGTTCATGTTAGCGTCATAATACTGGGATAGTTCTGAAAATTCCTGAAACAATTTATGATTTGAATTATGTAGTTATTAGCAAGTAACAAGAAAGAGGTTAATATTTCAAGTTCTCATTAATAAAGATGTTTCCATTATTAAATGTAATTCAATTAACTTAATTTCCAGTTAAGTTTCTTCCTAAATGAAAAAAAAGTGCCACTTACAGAAGAAATTTTTATGATAAAATTGTAAAGAAAAGAAGTGAACTTATTCAAATGAGAGCATCTATAAAAAAAAAGCTAAGATTTTTAAGTGTTATTCAATTTGTTAAAATTGATATTAGGAGCTGCACAGTTAAAACCTATGTTTTTTCTAATAACTTTAAAGGAATTCCTTCAAATTGAGTTAAATTTGTTCTTTTTTGTAAAAAAAATCGCCCTTAAAAACTTTCATATCAAATTCATAAGAATTTTAGAAACAAATTTAACATTCCTTGTTACCGAATATACACTATAATGAGAGCTATTATAAGAAATTAATTTCATTAGAAAATAGTTCATATCTTTCAAAGTTTCTTATACATACAGTTTGGCAAATTTTCATTCTGAGATAATGAAGATTTTTTTTTAATCATGAATGTAAAATAAGAAAGATTTATGTTAGCTGAAAATAATTGCATTCTTCCTTAAAAGTAAACCTATAGTTGTGTGACTGTATAATACACTCTAATCTCAGAAGCTAGTTGTCTTCAAAACTAAAAGCAATATCTTCTGTGAGAATCAAAAGCTTTTGCAGCTATTCCATCTTTTTATTTTCTCGTGTATGAAGTATACAAAGAGAAAAATATTGCAATTATCAAAAGATTAGACCTTAAGATATTGATGAATCTCCATGCGTCAGAACTCTCTCAATTCGAAAAGTGCATTTTTGGAATCATGCCTATATGTCACTGTGTCTGCCTGTGAACACTATCACTCAAGAGCTTTTTGAGTTAGACATTCGAAATTTGGTGTGTGGCATTTATACCAAATTTGTGTATTTCTGTCAAACTTTTGACTAAATTCATTTTGATGAAATTTATTGTTTGTCTGTTCTAGAACAAGAGAACATAATAACTAAAAGACATAAAGATATAGGTACATAAAATTTGATACATAGTTTTATTTACTTGATAGTATAGAATATCATATCAAATTCTAAGCCAAATTAGTCAACGGATCGACGGTCTGTATATTCGTGTGTGTGTGAAAACTATTAATCAAAAACATTCTGACTTAGATAAACGAAATTTGGGACGTAATCTTCTCACTAAAATTGCAGATTTAATTACATTTCGGTTTCCATCGGATGAAAAGGAGAGGTCAAAAATGCATACTCGGTAGTCGTAATTACATTATGAAATATGAAACACTTACGAGTGGAACTCTGTCATTGTATGCGAAGATAAGAAGTGATTGGATGGATATTTCATGTATTTTGTCATTCTTCCGTCTTGACCCGATCTCATATTTCTAAGGTAATAAAGTCTGATTGCTCTAGGAATTCATAGCCTGAGCCAGAGTCCATTGTTGTCATACGGAGAAGAGTAGAACACCCTTGTTAGGAAATACACGAGAAAAAGGTTCGAGAAACCCTTCCTATAGGGTACAGAGAGAAAAAATGAATGGCCAACTTCCTCAGCAAAACAGTGTTATTCTCTTGGTGTGGGATTGGAGAATGAGTGTCAATGCCATGCGTTTCTTTAATCATCTGCTTGTGATAAAGCGTTAACCTCAGTAACATAATGCATGCTACTCTGTCGGAACAGTTTTAACTTTATTTTATGACTGGAGGAATAGTTTTCCAAAATTAATGGTTTCTGTGACTGCAGGCAGTCAGCTTTAAGAAAGAAACAAGCAAGCAAGCAAACAAGCAAACAAAAACAGCGTATTTTTTTAGCAGTCAGCAAAACAGCGTATTTAAAAACTGACTTACAAAACAGAATTTCCTATTGTTTTTTGTTTTGGTTTTTCATATTTCATTCATATTTCTCCAAGTGTCGTCGAAGCGTAGTATGAAATATTACGTTCGATTATTTTTTTTTCAATGTGCAAACCGGATTTTGAAAAGTCTGGGTGGAGAATGACGTACACCCCTCACTCCCCACTCGTCACACCTTTAGTTAAGTGATAACTTTTTTGCCTAAATATAATTCTTAATTATTTATAAACTCAAAGCAGGTGATATGAAAAATTCGCAGCAAGATAAACAAAGGCTTTGATGACGGAAAACAATTGTAAAGTTGATTTAGCTGCAAAATCGTACATCATGCAATCATATTCCAATTTTGATAAAACTGTTGACTTGTATGGATTTAAAAGATTCAAGCTGTCTGCACCTGACAGTGTATTTGACAAATTACCCTGCAAGGTTTAGTAAATATTTAGACCTTGAGTGCACTTATTTCAAGATTTGTTGTTGTTAGTGATGGCACTTTACAAGCCCGCTGGCGAACTCTTTCAAGTTTTAAAATGTGATATCTAGAGCCAATTTAGAATATATAATAGTTGCAAGAACCTTTCTTCTAAAAATCACAGGAAGGTTTATTTCATTTAAAGCAATTTCTGACTCATAGGAGTCGGTGAATCCGACAAAAATGAAGGACATTTGACTCTGAATAGGAAAAGCGAATCTATTCGTCCGCCCATTAATGATCAAATATTTTAAATGAGTAGCAGTCTGGAGTTACAATTCATTTAAAGTATTTCATAACCAGAGTAAAAAATGTGAAAATTGTCCACATAAAAAGACCGCAGATGTATGATAGAAATTGATGTAAAATTTTAATTATTTTTACCGATAAATTAAATGATACTCAACAAAAAGCCTTGCAAAGCATCTTCATTTTGATACAATTCATCTAAGAGGATATTTCCTACATAAAATCGGAAATTCATTTTCTTTTGTATAAAAAGGGGCAATTTTCCTCTTAATCCCATCGTAAAAAATATCTCTTAAAATCCCATATCCCCACGGTCTATCATAAGTTTTATCCTTATAAGAAAATGGAGACGGGACCTAATGTTTCTTTGATACGATGGAGTTTCTAGTATCAAAATATCTATGGAAGTGTGATCATGACAGAATCCATTTTAATATTTTGATAACTTTTAGCTTTTACTATATGGACTAAGTGTATATTCACCATTCTCTACATTACATTGAATATCACGTTGGCTATTTTGGACGCATTATTGATCTATAAGTATTCTAATATTTTTGATGTTCTACTTGGTTTTCGAATCGAGATATATATGACCTTGATCCATTGCCGTGTAAATATCTTTTTCCAAATCCTATGGAATAAAGTTAGAATAACTTTTAAAGATTTTTCTCTGAAATTTTGACATATTTTTCAAAGAATTTTATCTCGTCCAGAGAAGTAAGATATTTATGAGGGACTGTTTGCACTTTATCAAACGTAAAATAGCAGTTATAAGGTTATGGAGGTGAATGAAAATTTAACTTTCATCTTTCTTGCATTTGTATCAATTAAAATTTTACAGAATAAGATTCATCACTGGAAAATTTAACAAATGTTCCAGATAGTTATTAGAAATGTCTTTAGCCTCATAAAAGATTTGTCCATTGAGATCTAATAAATGTATTAAATGTCTCTTGTTTTTAGATCCATGATCTTTCCAACTTTATCCTAGAGAACATTGGAAGATATCTGCCCTTGGATGGATTTGACGCGAAACTGTATAAAAGACCTGTAGTGAAACTGATCTCTCCACGCACATGCGTACTTTTGCACACGTGCAAGTAATTCAGCCTAACTGAGAGGCAGGGCAAAAAACTTCATTCATCCCTGCGCCAACATGGTCGATTTGTAGAAGTAAAATTGTTCATCTGCATGAATCATGAATTGAACCATTAAATTGCTAGTAATAATGGAAATTTTAATGCTTGAATCACACCAAACTGTAAATAAGTCCATCCTCAATTCAAAGAGTACAAACCAAATAGCAATAAAATTTTTAGCATTCTCCTTTCAATTGTAATAGTAAGTTTCATGGGCAAAAGCGCATGCAGGCAACATAGGTAATGAAAAGCAGACCAACAAGCAAAAGAAGCAATGCGAAATGGGCAATTTTATATGCAAAGATTCTAAACCACATATAAAAGACCTCCTCCGAAAAAACATGCAGAATTTTTTTTAATATACTGCCCTCAGTTAACCTTCATTCCACTAACTACATCAGAGAGGATATTATTTTCTTCTCAGAACAAGGCCCTTTCCCTGTCTACCTTAAAAGGTTCAATCTGTCGGAAAATGATCAATGCAGTTGTGGCAGGATTGGCATGGCACTTCATTATGGTACGGATTGCATTCTCACAATGTCTTGGCATATGAAAAAACCACCACCAAGCCTTGAACGAAAATGGCTGCAAACAGTTGCCAGCAACTTCCTCTTCAGGCAAAAAATCCATAGGATAATTAAATTTATGAGTGGAAATAGAGATATTTTCGTACCTTACTAGCTTTCAACATCAAGTGTCTTACGCACAAGGACTAAGGGGAAAAAGCAACATAGTTTCTTCGTTAATATCTTTCAAATAGAGATTTTCTTTGCTACCATTTGTCAAATTATTTTATACTAGCCGCCTTTGGCGACCAGCTGGTTCGCCAGCATTGCCGCTCACTACAATTTTCAATTAAATATTTTAAGTAAATGGTCTCTTAATAGATTCTCAAACAAAACATTTTTAATCTTCAAATTTTGATAGTCATACCAAACTTATACTGTTGTTTAGATCGTTTCTTTCAATTAACTATATATATTTTGCTAATTTGTTGTCATTTCCGGTAAAACTTCAACTTTAATTTAAAGTGGAAATGATGAAATTGCAATTAATATAAAGATATTTTAAATAAAACCAAGCGTTTTATTTTATTTATCATCTTTATTGTTATTTATTTATTATTATTATTACTGAATATGAGTATTGCAAACAGAATCGCTCGGTATTTAAGTCTTATGTGAACTACAAAATATTTTTCATAATTTATGTAATATTTCAAATAATAATTCAAAAAAAATTTCTCAGATTCAGCATAAAATTCAGTTTTTAGTTTTGCTTTCAAAAGCATTGAAATGAAATCAATAATAATATTTTGTTCCGGCCTATAAATATATTTCAAAAATTATGAAGTCTAAATTTAATGCAGTAAGGTATCATATTCTGAGAAATATTCTGGACACACCAAATTTTAAATAAATGAATGAATGTTCCTGTTTTCCACGATCAACTAAGACTTATTTATGAAGTTTTGAATGTTAAAAATTTAGAAAAACTCAACATTTTCATAATCTTAGTCCAATTAATCTTGAGAAACCTGCGCGCTGATTGACATATTTTCTTTGAAACGATCGATGGAAAATCTAAAATAATCCTTTTTTTTATTGAATAGTGATATTCAAATTTTCATAAATCAGTCAGTTTAAGTGATGGATTTAGTTGATTGGAAATTAACTCTTTTTATTTAAAATATTAGTGTTTCAAGAACATTTTGTTAATCATGATTTCCACAGCAGCAGCTTTATGTAAAATCAAAAATTCATTATTTATTAGAGCATTTATTGAAACATAAAATATAATCATTTTCCATTTAGACCATTTTAGCAGATCTGTGTCTAACTAAAGGTTTACAAATTAGCTGTGTGGGCCTGATTTGAATGGATATCGTGTTCGCATTAAACAAAACTTGCCTTAAAATATAACTGATTTATTGGATTAATAATATAGAGAGTGTAAAAGATCATAAAATAATTTTTCTTGAATTTATTTTTTAGAAAAAATAATATTT
>JAPMOR010058569.1:278705-298985 GCA_026543865.1 Argiope aurantia | reverse complement strand
AAAAAAATATATGCGATTAAAAGATGATGATGAAAATTTCCATTTATGCTTTATTCATGGCCTACGCGATTTCGAGCTTCAAAACCCCCTAACCAAAACAACATCATGTTCTCATATGATAATAAAAATATATTAAATGATGATAATCGAAAAAGTGGAATACTGAGTTAAAAAAAAAATAAAAAAAAAAGGATTACCATCGTCAGGAGCTGTACGTGCTCTATATTTAAATAAAATGCCTTAGAAGCACACACAAAAAAATGACAAGAATGTTTCATTGGAAGTTGAGAAATACGATTGTTTTTCTTTAAATTGCAAATATTTATAAATTAATCTGTTTAGTTGATATTAAATTTTTCTTCTTCGTGACTTTCATAGATCCTCCGTAGTGATGTGAGATAATATAATTTAGAGCACGATCGTTCTGTGGTTATTCAACCTCTTTCAGAAAACCAGTGGAATTTTTAATAGAGTGCATTGTCTTCACTCTTTTTGTGTGTGTGTGGAAATTTGACATTGTTTTTGTCAAAATGGTAGCTTCAATGTTCTTGGTAGCTTCAATTCACGTATCTCGTGGAATTATGATTTCACATTTTTTTTCAGCTTCCTCTATGAGTTATTTTGGAGCACTTCTTGATGAGTATGATGATCTATTTTTTGGCGGCGTAAAAGTGCTTAGAATTGTTGTTTGTTACGTACTATTGATACACGTTGCGTGATCTACTGTATTCGGAAACTTAAATACGCTTGAAATATATGCTTATTTCCGAATTTCCCCGAAAATGAATGCATTTTCATAAAGATAACATGTATGTTCGGGAAGATGTAAAAGTTTTTTTTAATTCAAATTTTCCCGTACATTTTTTGTTTATATGACGCAGAGATTCCAACCAAATGATATAAAATTTACCGAATATATACCAAAGTATTAAAATTAAAGCGAATTTTTGAAATGTTTAAGGAAATATGAATATTTTTATAATTAAATTTTAACTGTGCATCCAGGATACTTTTTTTCTTCCATAATTTTAAAATCCGATTTATGGGGTAGTTTGTTTATCCAGCTGAATATCATTAAGATTCAGAGCGATATCGGCATTGTAGGGAGCTAAAATTCAATTACTCTCTAGGAGAGGCTAAGAGACAAAGATTTTTCCACAAATTGACATTCTTTCATTTTGAATATTGAAGTATACTGAAATCTAAAACAGGTTAGAAATGTACTAAATTTCCTTTCATACATATAAGTAAAGTAAATTGCTTCAATCGCAAGAAATTTGGCATCAGAAATAACTAAAAAGTTTAATAATGTTATTCATTATTACTTGCACAAACAGTAAACATCTAGTTCAGTCCAGCCTTTCTGGAAAAATGAGCAAAAATGTATAAATTCGAAAGCGTCCAAATACTCTTGATCACATGCTGAATTAGAGCTATTCCAATTTACCCCCTTTTCTCACATGCATCAGAAAAGTTATATTCAAGAAACCTCTGATTGTTTCTTACCTATTTACATTTTAACTTATTTGCTCTTGATTCATGATGATAGATTAAACAGAAACCTTTATTTGATGCCGGTCACACTTCATGTGATATCGAAATCTAGCTTTTGGTAAAAATAAGTAGTATAAAAATGTTACAACTTCCAAAGATAAGATTGAATTATGTAATATAGTTTATAAAATGCTAATAACAAGATATTCTAATTTAAAAATACTGCTTCTTTTTGTATAATTTTTTTAAAAAGTGAAAAATTTGTTTCTTCTAACTGCAAAAAAAATTATTGCATTAACATTCATTTTTAAAAACTTAAAAATACAGCTTTGATTCCCATTTCAAAATCTCATATTATATTTATTCGAAAGCTAGTTTATTAAAAATATTTGAAGAAGAAAAGACGCAAAGCAGCCTCATTAACATATTTTTAAAGGGAAAGGTCTATCCTATCGATAAAAAGTTGAAGATTTCTGCCCCTCAATAAAGCAATTGTTTCCTTTTATATTACATTTGTAAAGGGTGAAAAAACTAAATTTAAACTGTATTTCAAAAGTGCTGAGAATTTTCTAAATTTCTAATTAGGTTTATTCTTATATTTTTATTTCTTTATTTCAATGTAGTGCTATATATTTCATCACAACACATAAACTGTTGTGCGGCTCTATTTCGTAGCATGAATTTTCACGCATTTTTTTTCAAAATGCTTTTCTCCCTATTTTTAACATTGATTATTTAACGATCTCTTTATATTAAGACGATGTAAACAAATCTTCCTATTAATGGAATTTTCCGCACGCCACAGATATTTTGGAGGCTTTACAGATACTGTAGTATGAGCGTTTTTAAAATAAGAAACATTGTGTCACGCCATTATCTTCTATCAAATAAAAATAACGATTTTTCTGAAGTTGTATTACTTTTTGGATGAAAAATATCTCTTTTTTTTAGAACTTTTTTTTGAAAAAAGGAAGAAAAGCCTTTTCTATCTCCGAAATAGTTCAAAAATACTATTATTGTTGTCAAATGTATTGCTTCGTTTTAATATTTCGACATTAAAATGGCTTAAATTCAATTTAATATAAAAACATTTCAGTTTTGGAAATTTTAAAAAAATTGACCTATTGTCCTGTATTACCTGCGAAGGTTTCTGCGAAACAATCGAATTTATTATTTATGCAACTTATTGGAATTTTAAAGCAACTGCATAAACAAAATAAAAAATATAGAATGGTATTATTAGCAATAATTTTGGAGAAAGAAGGCTATTATAAAAATATTAATAAATTACATTCTTTTTAATATAAAAAATTAACTTTTTATTTGTTATCAAATCTCAAGCAGCTTCAAATTCTATCTTATTCAGTGCCAATAAGAATTAATGTTTCTTTGATTCCAGAAGTATTTTTCATTTAAATTTTTCTCGTTCGTAAATAGCGTTAAAATATGCGCGTCCTTTTTAATAAGAAACTTTTGAAAAAAGTGATCCATTCCGATATTTAGAAGCAGTATTTCTGTGGTAAAAAGATGTTTATTTCCATTATATCCTGATATCCATCTTTAGAGTTAGTCAAAAAATCAAGAGCATAGAAAACAAATAAATAAGAAAGTATTCGAATCCATTATGAAAGCGATCATTTTTACATCCAAAATTCTTTAAAAAATAAGTATGTTCTGATATTGTATTGATTTTGCTTATATTTAGAAAATGAAAAGTGTAATACGTACAAACATAAAATACTTATAAAAAATAAAAATACTAATAAATAATTATTTTAAAAGCATTGATAGTTTAATGAATATATTTTCATATACCTTTTTACTCATTACTGCTTCTAAAATTTTGTACGTTGATATTCTTACTATATCCATTAATTAATGAATTCAATCATTAATCATCTTCTATACCTTTCTTGATGTTTGCAATTGAATGGTACTCCTTCGTTTGCATAAAAATTCCGAGGTTTAAGGACCTTGAAATGAGGAAAGTGTAGAAATTCTATCTTGAGAAAATCCCAAGTAAATTTTCTTAATTTCAGGCTTATCTGAGAAAAAAATGGGAGAAGTTGAGGTCAAATAGAATAATATAATGATAAAATACCGATTTCATTTACTGAAGAAATATGATATTAAAAATATCATTTAAGAATCATTCATATTTTTGCATCGAATGGTGAAGGCTTCCGTGCAATTCGTGTGAAAGAAAGTGCCATCAAATAGCCTTTTTAGCAAAGCAGAAAGTATTTGAAGTCTTAGGGTTATTCATTTGAAAGATACTTCTTATGCCTTCGAATGTTGTTGGTCAAGTTTCCGGATGGAAATCAACTATCCTTCTCGAAAAGATGGCAGAGGACTAAACTCAATGATGAAACTTTCCTCAAGTCATAAAATCTTAGAAATCAGTTGAGTTTGATTCCTGTTCTAGAAAGTGGCGCCTCTAAATCAACATAACGGTTACTTGTTTGAAGTAAGATCAAAATTTCAGATTTGTCCATGGAGAAAAGCATAGGTATAATCTTTTTGAGAAATTTTTGAAAATAAAAAACAATATTTGTCAATCAAGTAGAAAAGCTTTTATGTTTATAGAAAGAAATACTCCCTAATTTTGTATAAAGCTAAATTGCTTTTAAGAATAACGTTTACATGGAGTATTGAAATGTTTTGAAAACTAAGTTATAAACATTTGTTTATTTATGTAAATTAAAAGTTGCCATAACGTTGAAAGGATCTATCCTTTTTCAACTTTATCTTTAGATGTTACTCTTTATAAATGTTGAAATTTCTCTGATTCTAAAACTTAGTGTGAATGAAACTGGAGTCCTTACTGAATAATTTAAATAACTTCAAAGAAACTATTTGTTATTATATGTTGTGCAATTTTCCTCAAATACCAAATTAATTACTTCTTTATTGAATACATATTTAGTAAATATCATTAAATATTTTCTTAAACATTTTTAAAGATTTTTTCATTAAAACCTGAACAAAAAGTTGCAAACATTTGCTACGGTAACCGAAAATTAAGGAAAAATTCGTGATATTTGGTTTAATTTATTCGCATTGTAAATAAAGAAAAACATCATTTTTTTTTATTTTGATTTAATTATAAAATCAGAAGCAAGGGTGAACTAAACAGGATAAATAGAAAATAATGAATAGAATTTTTCATACAACAAAGGGTTGAGGAAACAATGAATTCCGCGAGATGAGGATAAAAAAAAAGTGAAAGGATGATTCTATGATAATCAAACTTCGAGCATAGAAACAAGATATACTTAAGAAGCCCGCTTAGTAAAATAAAGCAAAAAAATCGTTTTTTTTTAGTATTAAATTTTAATAAAACTGAAAAAATTGCATCTTTGTTTGCTAATAAATGGAAAAATATTTCAAAAATTATACATTGTATTTTCAAATTAAGCAAATGGCCTAAAATTTGGAAAAAAGGCAAAATTTTACCATTACATTTAAATTATACAATCTAAGATTTTTGAATTCTTGTGGCGTTTTAGAACTTCACTTTAGATGCCTAATGCAGCAAAATTACAGCTAGAAATTGTGCTCAACATATTTAATTAAAAAATATGAAAAATTTTAGACTTTAAATAAAAAGTTTTCCTTTTTACCGCTTTACAGACAGACGAATAGTGACTTTTTAAGTTTTAAAGCATTTTTTTATGGATAATTCATTAATTCGTTTTATTCATCTTGTTTTGATAAGAGAACAACTAATTTGTAGCTTTTTGCCGACTTTAAAATTTTTCATGATATGAATCAAAACTCACCACGAAAAAATGGCTGCAATTCGAGATCCCCCTACACTTTATCTAGCCATTAAACCTAAAGTGCTTTAAATGATGCAAATTTAGGCAAGATTGTTTTGCTGAATTCAAATTTTTTTCATCAGTTTATGGCGTCGTAAATCAGAGAGCAATATTAATCTAATATATCCGTCTTTGTTCGCACAATTTTTTCTGCGGACTCTGTGACTAGTTTTAAGAAATCAGACTTGGGAGAGCTTTATCTTACAGAACTGATGAAGCAGTCTCTTTCGGCAAGCTATCTATCATTGAGAAAGCGATAATTTACATTTTATCTAATTTATCAATTCAATGTAGAACATGGCATTAAAAATTTTTGAAGGAGTCTTGAAAGATTTTACAGATTTGGGATTTCAGGTTCTTATCTCTAGTAACACAATTATCTTATGTGTTATCTGTGATTCATTATTGTAGTAAGTAACATGTTCTTTGGATGGCAGAAAAATGCGTTTCACTAAATCATGGGATCAATGATTCTTTTAAATACCATTTGGCTAATGTCTTGTTGAATGATTAATCTTTAAGTTGTGTTCAGAACATATTTTTCAAAATGATATTTCTTAACGTTGAACCATGCAAGATATATATAATCACAATGTCGTTAATAAAGCATATGGATTTCGTTTGTGAGAGTTGTTTCGAAAATGAACAACTGTAAGGCCTGGTTTGCAAATGTCGAGCATCTGGAGTATCGGAGAAATCCAGGATTGCTTTCAGCCAGATCTGAAACCCAGCCTGAAGATGACCAGCACTGATTTCATTTAATGTAATTGCTTCGGAATTGATTTCGCAGCGAATGAAGCTGGTCCCGTCGTATCTCCATACAAATATCTCTATGGTAAGTGCACAAGCAAATGAGCTATTGCAATGGGCGCTGAACGCAACCTTCTATGGTGCAGATAACACTAGATTTTTACCATGTTTTTATTACGGTGCTATCAAAATCTCCATTTAAGTTCAATAATATCAATATAAGTATCATTACCTCCCAGCTACTTCAGTTCCACTTGGCAAATTTCACTAGAGGTTCGACTGGCTTGTGTTATGTAATTCGAAATATGGCTCATCTTTTCGAACTGCTTAGCTCCTAGTTTTTTCTTTGAAAAATAATATTATATTTTCCGTTGTTTAAATTTTCCTTTATTACCCTGAGTCGGAGTTATCTAGTCATATAGTATGTCATTGCTTACATTTGTATAACAGCAAATCCTCGATTTTTCACGAAAGTTCAAACTGTTCATTCTAACACGCGATCTCAAAATGTAGCACATGATTTTTAAATGTAAAATTTTTGTCATTAATCAACTAAAATGAAAACCTTAAATGCTATCGCATATAAAAAACAATAATATGTATAATTGGAGCATAAAGGTAAATTTTTGTACAGTTTTCTTTTTTTTTTTTCATTTTTTCAAATCTTTAAGTTTATTGAAAAAACTGATGAATCAAGATATGATTTATTCAATATTTCTTAGTTGATTAGCATACAAAGAAGCCAATTTTCAGCCCCATTAGAATTTGGTAATCGAAGTATTAATTTTTTCGTCCCCCCTAAGATATCACTCACTAGCTGAATAATTTGGCGAAGCTGGTTCAACGCCAAAGTTTCTTCAACCAGCTTTCAAATGTGAAAGATACTTCTTCAGGTGAAAAGACACCATATTTTAGTACTTCGAGAGAAAAAGTAGAGGCTTAAATAAATTTAAAATTGAAAAATTATGTTCAATAATTTCACACTAAACGCTATCCATTTGAATTTTTGAGAAAAAAAAAGGACAAACACAGTTTTCTTTCAAAAAAAAGCAGAATCAGCAATTGAGATGCTTGATGAAATTGTAAGAAGTTTTCTTCAGAAAATACTCGTTATTTAGATTTAAATCCCTACGATAAATTTTAGCACTTGGTTTGTATAATTTATTTGGAAAAACAAAACTATGCAATGATTTGGAGGTATTTCTATCATATAAAGACTAATCGATAACGATTGTTTTGTAGATATTGATATATTCGCTGTGTCTCATGTATACAATAAATGATACCTATTTGATGAAATTTAATTTTTTAAGATATGTTTGTATCTCATGTTACTTTGAAGGGTTATATTCAAAGGAATAAGGAAATAAATACTTATTAGCATCTGAGATCTGATCTGTAGGAAAAAATATCCATCTAAAAACGATGATTCTCTTTGATTCTTTGAAAGAAGATTTGGAATTGTTATAGTATTGTTCGAAGATGAGTCTTGAATTATATTTTTCAAATTCAAAATTTCTCCGAAATTTTTTTCACTTTCGGTCGCATCAGTTTTATTTATATTGCACTATAATAAATAGTAAGTGTGCATTAGTTCCTTATCTTTAAAATATATTCACACATTGAAAAGTCTCCTTTTGAAAACAATTAAATAAGGAAAAGAAATTAAAATTCCCATATTTCCAGGATTAATTTTTTTAAACTATCCTAACCGTAAGGAAAACTGCATATAAAAATTTGTATATTCAGTCGTTGCTAAGTAAAATAAGCTTTTATAAAATAAAGAAGCCAGTTTTTTAATAGCAACTTAAAGCCCGCCGCTCTCAACTGTATTTTCCATTTTCCTTCTGAAAATCGAACCTCCCCCCGAATGAGCCAATCTCATGTTCCAACAGTTAAACATTAGCACGATGATTCGAAAGAAATGTATCGATCGTCGTTGCACGTGATCAAATTTTATTTTATCATAAAAGACGTTTTTAACTGAAAGCAATGGAAAATAATCTTCTCAGTCTCCTATCGATTTTTCGCGGAAGGAATCGGCGCTCGCTCCGAAGCAATGCGCAAATGAATTATTCATTGAATTGAAAAAAATAATGGCGGATGCATTTTTCCGGGTTTCATAAGAATAAAGGATGCAATATCGATCAGCTGCATAGCAAGGTAGAGAAACGCTTGAAAAGAGGATTCGCGCAGCACTTTTTCAATCATGAATTTAAAGCTATTTTTAGAATGAATAGCTACGTATAACTTTTTATAACGAGAGGTATGGATGAGAATGGAAAATAGCTACATTTAAAATAAGATTGGCATCATATCTATTTACTTTTAAAGACATATAGATAATTATTATAAATGTCTTTATATCAACCAATTCTTTTATATCAGTCAAATATAATCAGCTGATCAACTCCTTTTGGAGAAGATTTCTAGGTAGAGAAAAATGATTCATTTTCTTAATGAAATTAAAAATTAGTTTGGAATCATTTCGATCTTGAATTTAAAAAATGACAGATATTTATATACATTCTAAATAAAAATGCATTGTAATAAAGTTGTATACTTATAATGGTTAGCTACATATGATATTTCTCTAGGGAAATGGTATAAGATGGACACACTTTTAAATCAAATTAAATTTAGATTAGAAGGAAAGTTGATTTATTTTCTTAATTGAAAATTAAATTCGATTAGTATCTTATCTAATTAATTTTAAAGATGAAAATATAATTATGTAAGGTATCAAGAAAATGATTATTTCCATAACAGTCAGCTACATATCGAAAGAAAATAACATGAAAAGATACATTTTCATGTAAATAAAAATTCGAATTAAAAGTGAATTTATTTTCTTGCTTGAGAATTCCAAACTTGTTTAGCAACAATTGATTCAAATACATAAAAATGATTTTGTTAAATAAAGAGAGAGCTTAATTGTACTAAACGAATTGTAGTTGTTAGGATCATCTCTATATTATTAAGTTCTTTCAAAGTATCTGAGAAGAAATATCTTTAAACGATTCAAACATAATATAATGGCCGACTCTAGTCAGTGGAGAATAAAAATTTCTCACATCATTTGTAACAATTAAATCTAAAAACTAAAATCAAAGAGTTTGAATCATGAATAAAAATATCTTTTAAGGAAAATGATAAATTTCTAAATGACTTTCACCATAAATGATTTCAAGTATCTGTTTTCTAGAATGATGAAATGAAAGGTCTAAGTAGTTTCAATTTCAGAAAAAAAAATTAAATAAGTATGGAGAATTAGCAAGATTTTAAAGGAATCTTATTTATGTTCTTTCGAAATTAAATTGAACGCATATAAACAGTGAACGACAGCTTTCAAGTAAAATGGATTCTGAATAATGAATCCCACTTTTAATCAAATATTTATGATCTTTCCGAGTAGAAAATTCTTCGATGGATCATTACTATAATCTGGTTGATTGAAAAATTATTATAGAATTATCCTTTTAATTTCAAGTAAATGTCTGAAAGACGAGGAATGAGTGCATATTTAATAAATGCGTCATCATTAAAACTTTATTGAAATATTTGCAGAATGTAGAAAAAAAAATGTTACTGATATTTCGCGAAAAATCAGAATAATCTTTTAAACGTTTGAACAATAAACTAAATGAAATAATAAGAAACATTTTATTTGCTTTCTGCCAATTTTAATTTATTACGATATATTTCTATCATTCTAATATTCTACAGAAACTTTTCTTTTTGTTTCAAGTCAAGGGGTGACGATGATGTATTTTTACATGGTTTTTCATTCATGCTTCCAAAAATGAAGAAAAACTGAGATATTTTTATTTTATGCGTATTGTCAGTTTTAAGTAAAAAGAGGCATTCATCCCAGGATGTCTAATGACTCTTTAAGGAATCAAATTCTCATTCATTATTTTATAAATTATTTTTAAATTGAATCATTTCATAATCGACAAACTGTTTTTGGAATCCTTTTAAGCAATGAATTCTTTCTTCGTCTGCTTTTCATTTAAACGGATCGGACCATTTTCAAATGTTAGTTTAATTTCTTTACGGAAATATTCTATTCCCAAAGGTATTAAAATATCTTTGAAGGCATTCTAATGATTTCTTACAGCATTGTGATGCCCAAAGATGTCTAACGGCTCCTTTTTGGAAGAACACTTTTGACATCATTGACTGTTGATGAAAACTGTTCAAACTGCCGGGATTCTACTTGAAAGCGTCGTGCTTTTTCTAAAGAAGTTTTAGAAACGGATCTATCTGATTGTCCAATAGCTGATTAATAAATTAAATGGGTGAAATTCTTGCTTTTTTCATGTTAAGGGGTTATAAAGCAATTTAAAAGCAAAAACTTATTTGTAACAATATTTCAGCGGCAAATGTCATTCTCCACTTAAGAAATATGCATTACTTTCAAACGCCTATTTTAAATATGTGGAGAATAGACGATCAGCGTAGCTTTCATCCTATTTCAGACATGAATAAATATTTTTCATTTGTTTTTCTTAATGGAATCGAATTTAAGTTTAACACATAGTCGTATGGGAAAGAATTTTAGAAGTATGGTTTTATTCCATAATATTGATATCATTTTTACGTATAGACAACATTTTTTTAATCAAAATTTCCTTATGATTTCTTCAACACCTTCTTTGAAAGGGAATACACATCTTATGACTCTCTGGAGAAAATGTACGCAAAATTCCGTTGCTTATCATTAATAAATTCCTCAGTTCCTTCGAATTTTAAATAATCAACATTCTAGCACGTGACTGAGTGCTGCCAGAATCACTCATAACGCGCTTCGTAATCAAACAATGCAGCCCAAAGAATCCCACAAGAGCTTCCAATTCTCTCCCTTTGACTCCATTCGAGGGAGTCAAATGCGTCATTTCTGTCGGCAAGCTTCCACCAGATGACGACGCTCATAAAAAACACTTTTTTCTCCCTCGCTTTTGTTACACCATTTTGAAATAAGACTTGAGTATTTTTTGCTATATAACACAACTACTTTGTATTAGTATCGTAGATCACTAAAAGTGTTCACCTGATCGAAATGTTGATTTCCGAAAAGTGAGCTTGGGACAGAGAATAAGTTTTTTGCCACCCCCGCTAGTAAGGTGAGATCGAAAGTTAAGTGTTTCCTATTTTGGTATGTTTCCTATGGAAAGCACCAATAGCTGACAACTCTCTTCCCATTGACCAACTGTAGGAGAGGGAGTATTTTTGGTATAGGAATGAGCTCCTTCCGGCACTTTCACTTTACTCTCAACTCGCAAACGGAGTGCAAGCAAGAATGGCTAACCGTGGACCTTCTTATGGCCTTAGTGCCAACGTTGCTAACAAGGTAGGCTCTTCATGTTATTCTTGTTTACTTTTCACTTAAGTGGAGTTGGTTTTCTCTTTCTACTGGTTGCTTCAATTGTTACAGAAAAAAGGATTATTAGACAATTTCTCTATCTAAAAAGTCTGAAATTAAATGATTGGTCTAGGTATTTATTATAAGTTCATGCATACTTACTTGTTGCTTGTAATACGTATATACATCCATTTCTTGTAGCATATACGTCTAAATATTATATATATTTCTATTTCCTGTAACATATACTTCTAAATTTTATATATGCATATACGTCTATTTCTTGTAGTATATACAATTATTTCTTGTGATATATACATCTATATTCTGTATATACTTATACATCTATTTCATCGAAAAATTTGTTTTTAGAAATGAAAACCTTTAATTATTATAACAGTTACCTGGTGCAAATCTTAAACTCTTTTAATTGCCATTCCGAACTATCAAATTCTGCGTTCATTTCGTATGCTCATTTGTCTTTTAGTTTTATTAATTCCAATGCATGCATTCTTACTTTTTCTTTGAAGATTAGGATCAACTAATGTTTTAAATAATGCACTGAGAAAAAATAAAATCATGGTATTGATGTAAAGATGCATAATTTTTAATTTATTATGTTTTCAGTACAAATAGGAACTACATCTGAAAATGAGAGATAAGTTGATTTCTCTAATCCTCTGTATAGAATTGATTGTTTGCTTTAGGCTTATTTCTTGTGTTCAAAGGAGAGCGGATGCTTATGTGAATACTCTACATAAATTATTCATATGGATTATTTGGAACGAGTGGATGTTTAAGCATAAATGTGCAACTCTTGCCGAAATGCAGTCTACAAGAGTACACTGAAACTAATAGAACTGAAAAATAAATATACATAAGAAATTAACTCTGATTTTCATCATTTGGAATGACAATTTTCTGGATTCAAAAGATTTTAAGACTTCCAACAAGATAACTATTATAGTTATTGAAGACTTTCAATTCTACAAACAAACTTCTTCGCAGTTGTTATGTGCGGACCTCTCTGGATATCTGAGGACAGTTATTCATTACAATAAGCTATTTGTTAAAACAATTGAAGAAAAATGGGATTATCTCTCTATAGACATAAATATACCAAGATGTTTCAAAACATATTATGCACAGTATTTTATTGAAATGCATGAATATTTTGAAATAACTCTTATCATTTGGTGCAGACAAAAGATGTTAAAAGCGTTAATAAAAGATTACATGAAAGATTTCTTATAGAAATTACATTTAAGAAAGGAGTAATTATTTTTGACTCTTAAAATTATAAACTTACGATCCCTAAAGCAAAAATTTTGTTTCTGGGCGACTTTCAGGAGTATTTTTTTTTCCTATTTTTCAGATTTTAGAAGAATTTCAATCAGAACAATGTTAAAAATTGATATTCTTTCAATATCAAAACGAAGGAATATTATTTATCCAAATTAATCAAATGTGAATTAATCATATAATGCATTATACGCAATAACTTAAATATTTGAAATTGCACCATTTCATACTCTAAAGCTATTGCATTTATTATACTTATGCATCAAATATGAATTTTGGAGAGCACATTATAATAAACAAAATTTTCAAGGCTTCACTGTTTCCAAATAAACATTTCATCAAGAGAAAATTAGATACATTTCACAACTATTTTTTTTAAATATATGTTTCTATTTTATTACATATGCCTGATCTTGTCAAATATAGTATAAATGCATCTAAGAATCCATTTAGTCAGTCCATTAAAGATGAGATTAAAGTATCTTGATGAACCGTTTTAATTACCTAATCTGTAAGATTCAAAGTAGATTGAACTTTTAAACAATCTTTGTCATTGGTTACCATTTTCATTGCATGAAATTCGATTTATTGCGGACATTTCTTAGAATATCTTACATCATTTTGAATATAACAAAACACTTCTACAACAATAACAAATATTTATAAATGGGAGTTTCTCGGGAACTTAAATGGAAAACTCGCATACAGGCAATTAGTATGATATTATTAAGAAATTTAATGGAAGAATTTCAATATAGCCGATTTATACTGTTATTTTCTTCAGATTCAATTTTCAGTGTTTCAATCTTTTTAAGTAATCTCCATGTGTGTTATAAAATTCAGTACACCTTTGGAATCATTTTATTAGAATAGAATTCATAATCCATATTCTGGTTTTCATACTTGAACTCAATTTCTTGGACTTGCAAATATTTCCGGTGGCAGCACTTGCATCAGTCATGACAGAGTATTTGGATGTAAAATGTTGTTCAGGAATTGAAATGGTTAAAAATGGAAATGATATAAAAAACTGATGTAAATTGCCTTTTTATTTTCATTATCATAAATCCTGGATATTTTACTTCATAACACTTTATTTTTATTAGCACTTATCTCCAATTTTAAAATGCTATATTTCTTTATAACGGGAGAATTTCGTTGTAGAATATTAAGCATACTAACTGATGCAGCTAGAGGGGGGGGGGCGGTTGCCCGGAACACTCTATTGGATACTTTTTTTATTGGTATCTAAATATTTAAATCAATAAAAATATTATATTTTAAAATCTAATTGAAACAGTAACGACCATTCGATTCATTCTCCCCCGTTAACGAGAAGAAAATTTGATTGGTGATACACCAGAAATAGGGGTTTTTAGAGTTGGTCTGTACTGCGTTATTTTTGGTATTTGTTCTTGGATGATAATATCCATGAGATTACTGAGGAAATATGCCTAACATAAAATTGGGAATGAAAATCACTCTTTATCCTGTGGCATGTGTGGTCACTACGAGTATAAATAGAAAAAAGTGAGAGAATATTTTAAATCAATGGTACCCAAAGTGTGAACCTGAAAGAATCTCACTTTCTTGAGAGGTGCCATTATATATTATATAATTTTCATAATTATGTTTATTTTTACATTTATATAAAAATGATTGACTGTTTTGCGAAAAGTACACATTGGAGTTTTTTTTGCAAAATCTAAATTCAACAAGGGTATCGTGAATCTAAAAAAATCTGGATACATGTGCAGGTTTTTAAATATGAATTGATTTATAATTTTTGTTTTGATTTCATCCCAAATTTTTTGTACCTTAATATCTCCAGTAAGTTAAAATAGGATTATATTTAATATTAAAGACAAAAAAAAATAAGGACGTGAACTCTCGAGTTGCAATTAAATTCCACAAAAATAAAATGTCCACCTTCGTTCACTTAATCAATAAGAAAGAAAATGGTTTTGGCGATGACGGGGAAAGTTTCGTCGAAATGGGAAAAGGTGAACTTGGTGTGGCTGAAAATCAGGAAGTTATTTTAAGTTTCTGACAGAGGGAGGAAAAAGAATGAAAAGATGGAGCACGTGTTTGGAACAGTCGACGTGGGCGGACAGCATCGTGCTATTTTGAGCAGAAGTGGCAAATTCTTCCAAATTTAGATCCCCCTGTGTTCGCAAAGTTATACCATTGAGTAACTAGTCGAGGCGTATGTGTAGGATTAAACGTTACATAAAAATTGCACTTATCAAATGAATGTTGGTTGGTGGTTAGGCATGGGGCCAAATTTTATTGTATTTTATAATAATTATTTTGAGCCTAATTTTTTTTTCTTTTTGAGCAACATATAAGATACAAAAAGCGCAGCCCACTTGTCACAAAGAACCCTTTCATTTCTTTCAAAATAAACATTGTCTAGAATTCTCAACCTTTTCAAGCGCACCATTGATGCTTTGGCCACTTCACAGTTGTTATTTAAAAAACATGTTTATGCTTTTTCTTTCCTTTGAAAGTATTATTTTATTTGTTATAAACTGAAAGATCTGTATCTAACGAAATGGAATGTAATAAGATCGTTTGACGTGTTTAGAATTTTTTATATTTATTTCAATTTTGTCTTTATGCATTTCCTTCAATATTTATTGATTATCAGTTTTCGATTATATAGCTTTTAGTACAGACATAGCAAGATGTTTCATTATTTTGATTCCACACCATTAATAGATGAAAATTTTAACCCATTCCACACATAAAATTTAAAGCAAGTAGTCCACTTTGATGCCGTGTCGTTTTGTAAATTATTTTCGATACTTAAGACATAGTTATGAAAAATTCGCCTAAAAAAGATATTATTTCATGATTAATATTAAAAGCTTCTGGAGCTCCATGGTCAAGGTCTTCATACATATCTTTTACATAACTTATTGCGTCGCTTGCCATTTATCGTTTCTCTATCAGTACCGTCTGCAGACCACTTACATTTTGACCACTCAGTTTTATATCAATTCCCTTTGTTTTTATGTATTGTTGTACATCATTTCGTGTAGCATAGGTTGCCAGAAGTCCAAGGAAGAAAGAAACGAAAATGTATGCATTGTAACTTGCAAAGTTCCTCCGCCTGTTGTTGCGTTTAAGCTTTTATTCGTCTCTGTCAGGTTTTCTAAAATGACCTAAATATCTGTATAATAATGCCATGTCGTATAAATGTTATCGCTTCTTGCGCTCCATCGTATATCCCGAACTTATTTTTTTTAAAGCTTTTGGACGTAGTTGCTATCAGAACTCCCCAACGACGTGGAAATCAAATGAATTCCAAACTACCGAAGAAAGTTACTGCACTCGCTTCAACTATGTAAAGAGACAAGGTTTAACTAATGGTTTGAACAAGGAACAAATTCAACTTCGGTATTTATTTCTTTTATCATTTATTGAGCTCCTAAATGCCTCCCAGCCATAACAGCAGCTCGATTATACAGTTGCAGTGAGTGCCTAAACGAGGTTGTGAACATGAGCTTCATTTCAGCTAATTAATGAAGGGAAATTTTTATCGTAAACATCGATTTAAAATAATTTAGATGGTCTTTTCAAAAATATGCTTGGTCTCTACATATGATCTCACAATGTGCTTGGTTTTTACAGTTCATGATATCGAGAACGGTTATAGAATATTATTATTTTTATTGTGAAATAACAGCTGCACTACGTCACTGTGTCTAATTAGTTCACGCCTGCTTTCTAATCATATAGCCCCTTCTCTACTACAGTTAAGAGGTTGCAAAGCAGAGATTATCTGATCAAACAGAAAATGTGTTAATGAATATCAGCGATGATCGATCAAATCAGATGAGTGCTGCATTATTGTTTCAATAAATGTATAACATTTATAGCTAAAAATTGTAATTGAATTTTTTTTACATTAAATGAGAATTATTATCATTTAAAGTAAAAAATCACAAAAGATATTTCTTCCTTTATACTTTATCAAAAACTACAAAAAAAAAGCCTTTTCAAATTTATAATGGATATTTTGATTGTAAATGCATGAATTTTCGTAATAGTTTCCAAACAATGTGTGTATCTTTTCAGTTTCATCCTTAACTGTATTATTAAAGTTCAATTCTTTCCAAAATACCTATATTTTTTCCTTGTATGCAAATTAAATTGTGGATCTCGTTTCAGTTAAATTATTATTTGAAAAAATGTTTGTGTTTTTATGGGACTCACTTTGTGTGCATCACTCATACGAAAACAGAAGCTTATCATTCCTGCTTTTCACGTATAGTTATTATTAAGGTAATCTAAAACATATAAAAACATCTGCTCATTTTAAAACCATTTGAATTCATATTTTTGATACAATGGTAAATATCAATACCGATTTTCAAATCGGTAGTTAGCAGTAAGGAAATCCGGGAGTAGTTGTTATAATGATAAGTTGTAACGCACAATTTACACAAAGGTTTTTAAAATTTTTATTCTGAAATTTTTGTTACATATGATTTTTATGATAAACCTTACTGTATCATCACAATCAGCGCCTAACCGAAATGAATATTGAAAGGTTGCGAACATGTGCTTCATTTTAGCCAAATAATGGGAAATTCTTTTTTTCTGAAACTTTGATTGAAGATTATTTAGATGATCTTTTCAAAGATGCTTAATGCACATAATGCTTATGTATTAAAGTTGGAAAAACTATATTCATTTTTCAAATCGTAATATTTTTTTTTATTAATCAACAAAAAGGCCCAAACCTACATAACACATGACATGTTGCGAGATTTCTCTTGATTTGTTACAGATTCATGCAGTTCGACTTTCTGCTTTCGATATTACCGCTCGCCCTCAGAGATCTAAGGTTTCACCTCGAAAAGAATTGAACAAAGGCTCACTTAAAAATTACATCCCTTTTCAACTGACCCATCGGAATGATGACATCTTTAATATTACTTCTTAGAAATATAAATGTGTGTTTTGGTTTGCGTGTGTGGGTGTTGGCGCTCTACAGACTAAACTGTTTGATCTAGAGTTACCAAACTTGGTGCATACATACTTTGAAGTGCGGGAATGTGTACTTGGAAGCAATGTTTTTGAAATTTTAATTAAAAATTAAACATAATTTTGACGTTTTCCCGCGATAACTGCCAAAAATATTACACTTCAAAAATAATTTTTGCACCATTTTAAAATTTAAAAAAAATTATCGTTTCAATGATATCTATCATTTTGTGCCATAGTTTATTTTTTTAATTTTTAATTAATTAAAAAAATTTTTAAGCATGATTTCTAAAAATAAATATTACACAAAATAAAAATAAAATTTTAACCTGCACGAGCATGTTATTGTTACATGAAAAAATTAACCTTTATCAACGTATTACCATCATGTAGAAAAAAAAAAACTCAAATTAAAAGCTTAAGAAATTAATTCTCACTGCGAAATAAATTTTAAAAAGTTTAATTTTTAGCAGTGTCTGTATGAAATAAAGTAAATATAAAATGATATTTTGAAGAAATATAAATTTAAGAAAAAGGTTTCTATGACTTTTAATTATATATAATTATAATTCAACAATTAGTATTATTTAAGGCAAGCATTATTTATTATATAAACGATAGAAACGTTTGTTAGGGTTCAACAGCTGATTTCTGAAACGTTAGTAATAGGAAAACGTATTTAATAAAAAATGGTCTAAATGAAAAAAATAATTACATTTTATGCAATTTGAATCAATAAATTATCTGATGAATTATAAAATTTCAATTTTTTTATACACACTTTCAGTCTTATTAATCATAATTAACAAAATATCCCCGAGACTTTAATAAAAAAAACAGTGTCTTCCTTTTGCGGCAAAAACCTATTAGAGTTATAAAAATATAAATATAAAATAATTTATAAAAACGAGCAATTTTAGATCACTGTGCTGTCCTTCTTAATTAAGTTTCCTTACGTCTGATTGTCCTAAAATAATAATATTCTTCATAACTCAGACAGATTTGATCGCAGAAGACTGAAACATTTATTAATTTAAAAGTTAGAGTATCAAGAATATTTCACTGAATATTGTTCATAGAATCGAGGGATTGTATGAAATTTAAATTTCACAATTGTTTCAGAATTATATATCGATTGAAACAAAATAAATTATTATTATTTACGTTCATTTAAATACACTTGGAAGTGAAATATGCTGTAGTATTCATAATGCTTCAGTGCTGAAGTGGTTTTATTTCCTGCACTCATAATTTAAAAAAATATGTTTAGTTTCAGCAAAAAAAAAAAAAAATGTATTAGTTGAACTAATACATTGTTGTTGTATAGCAATAGTTGATCACTTCTGTTCTGTTGTTACTTTTTATGCGGCTGACAAAAAAATAGGGAAATGCTTAGTACAATGAACTGAATAGTGTAAGGCTTCTAAAATAGTACGAGTTATATGTCTATCAAAATTTGAAGCTTAGAATTATTTTGCTGAAGAAGCCATAAATGCCAAGTTATATATTTAATTGAAATTTTTATATATTTAAATATTTTTATATAGTTAAATATTTAATTGAAAATTTTAGTGACCATTGATCCCGTCTAAACAGTTGTTCTCCAAAGGCGGCTAGTAATTAACAAGAAATGAAAATAAGAAAAAGAGATAAGGGGAAAATGAAAGGTTTGAAAGAAAATAGTGCAAAAGTGAAAACCAGAGAAAAAAGGGCGAAGAAGAGGAATTTGAACATACACATTTTGAAAAAAAAGAAAGGTTTATTACGATATATTATATTACTCTAAAACCTTGCTTTGGAGCAATGTTAAGGTTCATTTGGAACAGATCACGTAATTTTGAGCCACATTCTGATGACTAGGATAGTGTCTGAGCTGGCACTCTTCTTTAAGCTCCCGCGCGACATCAGCGGTAATATGTTTGATCTCGGCAGATTTAGCGTACATGAGACCCGAATTCACTGCTGCTTTTCTATGAAATCGGGTCTGAAACCAGGTCACTCCGTACTCAGTGAAGAAATATTAAAAACCGATTATCGCTGTCCGCAATTATCGTAAAGGAAAATGGACCCAATGCTTAATTTGCAACATTTTGGTATAAAATGTATGCAATTAGAAGCAGTTGATCACTTGCTTGTTGTAACTGCAATTCTGTTGCAGACTGACTTTTATGTTAAACTAGCCGCCTTTGGCGACCAGCCGGTTCGCCAGTATTACCGCTCGCTACAATTTTCAATTATATATTTTAAGTAACTGGTCTCTTAATAGATTCTCAAAGAAAACATTTTTAATCTTCAAATTTTGATAGTCATACCAAACTTATACTGTTGTTTAGATCGTTTCGTTCAATTTACTATATATATTTTGCTAATTTGTTGTCATTTCCGGTAAAACTTCAACTTTAATTTAAAGTGGAAATGATGAAATTGCAATTAATATAAAGATATTTTTTAATAAAACCCAGCGTTTTATTTTATTTATCATCTTTATTGTTATTTATTTATTATTATTCAATATGAGTATTGCAAACAGAATCGCTTGGTATTTAAGTCTTA
>JAPMOR010058569.1:119027-270075 GCA_026543865.1 Argiope aurantia | reverse complement strand
TATTTTATGGATTCTTAATTGAATCAGATAGACACCCCAGTTACAAGACGGAAGGTGTGTAATAAAAAATATAGTTAAGAAATTAATCAGCATCACATTTTAGTATGAACGTCAATGAGTGTTTTCATATAAATAAAAACGAAGAACGAGAGAAAAAAATAAAGAAAAGAGTGTATGAACATCTGAGGAAATTCTACTCAATATGAGAAAACATATTACCTGACAGGTTAATTCAACTGAGAAATGTCTGCTCTGGGACATTATTTTAGTTCCATCCCAATTATATGGTATTAGAATGTATATTTCTTCTTATGCAACTCAAATATATTACAAAGTTCGTGAAGGCTTTGCGACCTGAATAAGACAAAAATAAAAATTGATTTTGCGTATCATTTTTTTCTCTTTCAGCTGCTTTTTCGCGGCGTTATAAATAGATCCCTGTTTCTTCCAGAGCTCCTTTAATGAGCACAGCACTTGTTCAAAAATTAGGTAACCTAAGATTCCGCGCAAGTAAAAAGTGTCTTTTCTTTTATCACAGCTGGGAGCGAAGTGCTTCAAAGTCTTTGAGAAATGTTTATTTTGTCTGTAAAACGCGAGCGCTTATTCTTATTCATTCTTTTAACAAATAGTTACTCTTAATGATTTTTAAAAAACTATCGGTTATAACTGAAACATAGATAGTAAGAACAATATCTGGAAGATCAATAATTAATATTTTATTTGCAAAGTAAAACAGAAATCTTCTAAAAATATTTGGATTGCTAAATTAGTGAATGTAAGGGACACACACAAAAGTCTGTGACTGATAAAATAGCATAATCAGGACAGGGAATGCACTGAGTCTAAATTTTTTATGATATATACTAATTTATGACAAGATCCCACAAGAAAAACCGAGCATAAATATTACCTTGTTAGGGATAGGAATTTTTTCCTCTAGTATATTTCATTTTCGAGATGTTATTTTCTAAATACCAATACAGAGGACATTTTCAACTCTTAAATTCATTTTTAAAACTGTTACTTGCCATTTTTAATAAGTTTCGACTTATGGTTATTGGGTCAAAAGAGTAAAGAGCTTGACTTAACAATTTCAAAATCAGAAATATACATACATATTGAATCTTCATCATCTGTGAGGCGATGACTGCTGAATTCCAGAAATTATCTACATTTTTTATCTTTTATATTATAAGAATATTAACTGCTTTGAATTTATATTAATACTTTATGCCCGTTTAAGAAATGCAATCTATTTAAACAAAAGATTATAATATTTCATTAAAAACGTCAAAAAATGATAAAATCGTGGATATTTTAATAACGAGCAATCAAACTTAAATTCAAAACAACATGCAAACACATTGAATTAAGTTTTTATTATGTGTCATTAGTATTCGACATAACTTAAATATATAAGTATTTCATCTGCAATGTAGAAGAGGTGAAGCTAAAATTTACCTTAAAAGAAATATCATTCTTGTGAATAAGGAAATATAATTCATTAAAAAAATTTATTTTCTACATAGAAAACGATTTCATAGCTCCACTCATAAATAAAACCAAAAAGTAAATAATAGCAGGTTTCTACTGAGTGTTGCTTGAGATAATTCACCCACTTTCTACAAGATGGCAAGCCGGGATAAAGATTAGTAATCCAAGGTACAACAATCTCTCTTATATATTAAAATATTTCATTCCGTTGTTTCTCATTACTATGCATTCTTTTAAAATTGAAATTTTTTAAGCTCTCATGATGTAGATCATATATTCATATATTTTCAAAAAACGTATGTTTTGAAATGTTGTCTTATAGAATTTGCTATGCTTTGAAGAAAAAATGTGTGTCATGTTTTAAATGAACTGTTTTGTTACGAAAATTCATGAATCAGTAGTAACATTTTTATATATATTTTTCTTTCTTTCTAACGTTACACTTCTTGAAATAAACAGATTATCCTAATATTTTTATGAATAAGTACATATTTATCTAATGAGTAGGGAAAGTTTGACACCAACAGCTGATGTTGAAGCAGAAAAGAGCATATGCAAGTGAATCAAATTGAATTTTCTATGAGCCCCGTAACAGAAATCTCTTATTGCCACTGTTATCAAAATGCCACATTCAAAAGACAAAAGAAATAGCTGGGACTCCTAACGCATTTTATGACAACTATAACGAGCAATATTCTGAGAGCTATAAGCTAAACAAAGAGAAATGTTTTGTATTAATAAAATGATTGGTCAATTTGATATGTGTGTGATGATAGATTCCAGGATTACGAACACAATAAAATGCAAAAACTATTTTCACTTCGCAAGACACAAACAATTGACAAATTTCTCTCAATTTTTATTGTCATAATTCCAAGATTTTGGTTGACGCCAGAAGAAGGTTTATTTTATAATCTGAATCTTTGCAATGAAATAAATACGATTTGTGATGAATTTCGACAACAAACATTTGATAACGGTCATTCTATGAAAGCATTTCTTTCATAGATTTGTTAATGATGTACTCAATTTTGTTCTTTTGAAAATAATATGCAAATCACTCCAATAATAATCTGAAATTAATCATTGCTTAAGCACCCAATAAATCCTATTCAAAATAATGTTAAAATGACTTACAAGTACAATCTATTTTGGTACATCTGATATAGGAATCAATAAAAACAGACATTTTGATACTGATGTGTAAAAATATTGAAAATGCATATGCGTATGTATTTCGACCAGCCATCCTATTTTGCTAACATTATTTGTTTTTATTTATTCGACGGTCGAAAGCAAAAAGCGTTTTGAGTTTAATAAAAAAATCGCAACTATGTAAGGATTCATTTAAAGGCAGCTAATTATTAAAAGTCTTTAAAGAATTTTAACAACTTAATAGGGCAGGGACTACGAGTACGTAAGCAGAGAAGGTACCGATTCAGCATGCAAGTTCTCTTCGTCTAAAGGAACAAGATTATCCCATCGCCGATGAAGATAATCACTCGTCAGGAGGGCTATTCTGCGTAGATTAGATACAGGTGGTGTCATACTAATGTTATTTTTTTATGTATTATCGTGGTATTATACCAGAACATTATTACCCGAACATCGGTCCAAAAATTAGATCAGGTTTATCGGAATTTAGAAGAGAGAGAGAGAGACAAAAAAAAAAAACCGATAATTGATAGTTTTTTTTTTAACGCGTGATAAATGAAACTACTTAGATTAAAGAAAATAAATCAGGCATCCACTCATTTCCATTTGCTTTTTCCATTTCTGTTTGCTTTATGCTATATTCAACTCGAGCTTGCAGTTTAGTATATCATAAAGTTGCCAGCTTTCGAGCAGGGCAGTATTCCTGATACCGTTACATATTCTAAAACAGTTTAAGGCTACGTCGGTACTTGTAGAGCAGGTTCGCTGCTTTTTTGTTTCAGATTTTTAGATATTATAATTTGAAACAGTTCATAATTATCTGCGAAGTTTTTTTCTGCTCAATCGAAAACTTAAACAAATCGACTCCTTTTTTAGTTTGAATAAACGATAAAAAATGTGCCGGTGACTCCATCCTATGCCAATGCATTGTCATTGCATCCAATGACATTTTTGAAATCAAAGGTTGTACAAACTTCGAGCTGAAATGTTCATTTCTTTCGCAGTCTGATGAACAAATTGATGCCTGGATGTATTCAAAAGATCAACACTTCTGGTGGCCAATTCAAGATGATGGAAAATATCAATCGCTTCCAGGAAGCTGCTAAGAAATGGGGTGTACCCGAAATCGACGTTTTTCAAACAGTCGATTTATGGGAACGCAGGAATATATGCCAAGTCAACCAGTGCCTAATGGCTTTAGGACGCGCAGTAAGTATCTCATCTAATAACGAGCCATTCTTATATATATAGAAATGTATTGATTTCGCATGGATTGGGATCAAATTTAATATTTAGCTTTTTAAGTTGATCTATAAAGGTGTTTTTCCTGATAAAAAAAAACGCGATTTGACACAAAAAATTTTTTAAACATTTTTTTAGAATGAGTATTTTCAACTTCCGCATCGAAGTATGCGTAGTGATCAGAACAAGATAAATGACGTGTGTGTTGCGGGTCCTCGGTTCGAGTGCTTTTTTTTTTACTTATGTATTTATATTTAATGTTTTTGCTCTTTAAGTTTATCTATAGAGGTGTTTTTTCTGAAGAAAAGCGATTTTACGCAAAGCTCTTTTTATATCTAACTGTTAGAGCCTTTTTCTGTCTCTTCTCATACTGACGTTATCTCGGAGCCGACTTCCCCATAGTCAAACTGAGTGCAAGTTCAAAACTATAGGTGATGATAGATAAACTGTCAAATGAATCCTATAATATGACAGATGGATTCGAATAACACTTTGAACAAAGAGCTGATTCGTGATTTTTTTTTATTTCAATGACTTGCTCATATGTAGGGAAGACTTAAAAATATTCTCATGTAATCAGTATGTGATTCGTATCTAAATATTTTCTCCGAAAAATACACACACAATTTTATTAAAATGACTATTTTGAAAATATGTTATGAATTAGGATTCTCGTAAAGTCTCGGAAGAAAGCTTCAGTTTTTTTTTAGATTGCGAAGAATTTTCGACTCGGATGTTTTGATTCCTGACAAAATGATACGACTCCAAATTTAAAAACAATTAGAATTGCACTAAATAACATCGCGATGAGTCCATCCTAAGTAGTTTTTTTTTTCTTTTTGTTTCGTAACACATTTTAAATGAAAATAATTTTTAGCAAGCTTATTTTATTCTATCAGTAAATCAGAAATAGCAGATTCTTCGCATTTATAGAGAACTAAAATACAAAAAGGGAAAACTTCTATCTTACTATTTTCATTTGAAGTTGCGACTTTCAGAGATATAGAAAATTTGAGAAAAAAATCCGATTTTTTCGTTTCTATTGTAATAATGGAATTCCGCTTTCATATTTCTCGGATTCTTATCGTAGTTTTGAATGTTAATTTGATGAGTTGAAGCATAACATATCAACTATTGAAAGAAGATCTGAATATTAATTCATCGTTTCCAAATTCTCTTGGTTTGTATTATAGATCTCCAATCATTTGTCATTCGAAAATTGAAATCACGTAAGAAAGTGAGAATGGAAGAAATCATGATTTTAAATGGATCCCAATTTGTTATCGTTTATAGTTTATTTTTTCTCTGAATTTTAATGTATAGGAGTGGAAATTCATTTAGTAGCGTCAAAATGCCTTAGCGATTTTCTTATCTTACCTGCAAAAATATCTATAAAATTTCGTTTCCGAACAGAACTTTATTCTTCAAAATTGGAAAAATATTGAAGCATTTTTAGTACAAAATAACCTCTATTGATGAAAACTTCGAAAACAAGTGATAACTTGAGTTTAAAATGAAATTTTTGATTTGAAACATACTATGAAGAAAAAATTTCGTGTCAAGAAATATTGGGATGATACACATGGACCAGTCATTGGTAAACTGAATGTCCTATATATTTTATAATAGTTACATCTCTTAGGAATATTGCAACTATCTCTCTATAGGGCAAATGATAGCTTTTACAGATGCCCACTTTGACTTTTTTCATTAAAATAATTTTTCAAATAATATTTTTCGTATCTTTATTGAGTTTTATGCTAGATAATATTAGCCTAACCACCAAAAAACTTTTTTTAGACCTGCACTTAAAAATGTTTCCTAATATAGACAAGTTATATATTTTTTTAACTCATGTTCCAGTAAAAATATATATAATAATTTAAAATTTAATAAAAAGATAGCAGTTTATTGTTAAATTATATGATAATGAATAACTATTTGATATAATGAAGATAAATGCAAAAAATGAGTCATTCTTATGCGAATTTTAATTAAATATTTTAAGCATAATTTTAACGTTGTTTAGTAATATTTGGATGAAATAAATATACAGTACTAAATAATTCTAAATAGCTTCTTAAAAAGCAATTATTTAAATGAACAAAAATGAATTTGACATAATTTTGAAACACGTAAATAATATAAATATTTTTTATATGCGATAACGAGGAAATCATAGACTGACTACTTTGACCCCGCCCGAAGGCACACGGAAAAACTTGAATGACCGGACCGCCGCGACAGCAACACTGGCGGGAACTGTGTTTGATTCCTAAGGGCCATCACCGGCCACTGTACAACCCTTCCCTAAGGAAATAGATTCCGTCATCGATGGGAGGTAGTCCCCTCCCACCATTTCGCATACCCACAAGGGTGGCGAGAAACATGCCGAAAGCTTCTCATCCTCAATTACGAGGTACCCCCCCCCCCGTAGCACTAACGAGGAAAAACTGCGAATGTGATTAAACGATTATTAAAGAATTCCCTTATCATGTAATAAATAAATTTCTTAGAAATGCGAAGAAGGAAAAATGCAAAATTCTACAAGCTTATTATCCAAATAAAAAAATGTACTAAACACCATTAGAAAACCTGAATTTTTTATAAAAGAATACCTTTTCATATATTCGAATTGGGAAGACATAAAAGAACATCAAAAGAATTAATGCAGTTTTTAAATAGCGATTGCATCATTTTTAAATAACTCAACTTCGTTTATAATAATATTATAAGAAATTAATGTTTTAATTATCATTTGTTAACAATTAATATTGTTATAATTATTATAGTTATAAATCAAAAAATATAAATAATTTTAATAAATATTCATTTTTTTAATTTGCAGTGTTATTCCCATCCTGAGTACCAAGGACCTCCTCTTGGACCTAAGCCGTCGGAAGAAAACAAACGTCAGTTCACTGAAGAACAACTGAGAGCCAGCGAAGGCATTATTAACTTACAATACGGAACCAACAAAGGAGCTAACCAGAGCGGACAAAATTTCGGAAACACAAGGCATATGTAAAGGAACTTTGCTTCAATGCATCGCCAGTAATCTGGGACATTTCACGCCCAAATTAGATGAATATACTTCAGAAAGAGGATCTCAACTAACAGAAATCAAATGTCAGATTCAACAAATATTTATAAAACTAGAATAATATCATTTTGTTTAAGGTTATTGATTACAATGCATAGTTTTATTTTAATATTGTATTTCATTCACTGCTCTTTTCACTTGCATACAATGTAAACTTATGGATCATTCTAATATTACTGGTGATGCACTCATTGTACAAGCTACGATGCAGCTGCTTCACTTCAGAAAAAGAATCCCTGTCTCTTACAAGTTGAAACATGCATTATGCTGTTCACGAAGACAGGAATGCGAATAAAATTAATTATTTAAAAAATCATGTCTTCTTTTTTTTTTCTTTTCTTTTTATTTATTTATTTTGTTTAGATGGTTTATTACAACATCAAACTTTTCAAATTTAATTTGCTGTGAAAAAATTGTACTTTTATTAATTCCACGATTAAATAAAAAACAGAAATTTCTCACCAGAATAATATGACAGATGTTTATTTATTCACAGACAGCTAAAAATAAGTTGCAAACAATTTTATGGAACACACTTGCAAGAAGAAATTGAAGTAGAACTTCGGAGATCCTGTTTCTTCTTATTATTACTAATCTACATGTCATACAGTCAGTGGAGGCCACAGACGCTAAATTATTTCCTATGCTATATGTATTGATGACAAGAAAATAATATGAGCTAAGCTTATTACTTTAATTTTTTTCTAACACTCTCTATTTGATTCGAAGGCTATTTTCATACTGTTATTTAAAGCATCTAGAGTGCTTATTTTCAAAACATAATAGAAAGAGATTCCCAGATGCAGAAATTTGGGTTCTAAACTTTACAATTTTTTGAAAAAAGTGACTCATTTTTAAAAATTTCTTAAAATTTAGTAAATAATGTTCACAAAAATTGAAAAAGATAATAGAATTAAAATAAATTATTTGGGGAATTTAAAAAATATATAAACTTCAAATAAACAGAAATTCAAGTTTTCGTATCTCGATGAAAGCTCCCTAAAAATAAAACAATAAAAACTTGCCTTGCCTTTCTAAGAAAAAAAAAATAAATAAATAGCTTTTTTTTCTTTTAATTTTTTAGAACTTTCCGTACACAAGAACTCGGATTCGAATTCAATTATATTCTAACACTTCATTTTATAAGTACAGAAGAAAAGCAGCCACAATATAACTGAAAAATCAAACAATAAATTCTTTATTTGTGTCATAAAGTATTATTCTTTGTATTTAAATGAATGAAGAATAAATGCATAATTAGTTTCATAAATAAGTTTTTTTAAAGTAGGCAATTGACTTCTAGTTCTTAATTAAAGTACAAGAAATGCCAAATCATTTGTAGGAAAAGTTTTCTTTCTTCTTTGATGGGATCAATGAAAAAAATTATTCAACTCAACTGGAAAACATTTAATTAAAACTCAATCAATGCAGGTATTTTGATCGCAGGATATTATTTTAAGACCCACATATCACATGGATGTTAAGAGTACCAGCACAACAATGCGAAAAGTTTGAGATGGAATATCTACAATTTACTTGAAAGTGTTTGATCTTGAATTGAGGTGGAAGTCTTCAGAGACGGTGCAATTTAAATATGGGTTAGACGTTTCGAAAAAAGAAAACCAGATTTATACGGCTTGAGCGGAAGTGACCATTTAATAGGATATGGATATGGGTATTTGCCATTGTTATGTGTAAACTCAATTTGAACGCTGATTAGAGGATTCTCACGCATGGATATTTGGTCAAAGAATTTTCTTGAGAGATGTTTGACGTATTCTTCGATCGAATCCGTTTGTCATTATTCTAAGAATTTTGTTTTGTAGAGTTGAATCTTTTTGCGAAGGGTTTCAGCTGCGAGATCCCAAATTTCAGCTGCGTCAATAGGGATAAGTCTAAGAACCTGTCTGTACAGTTGTTGAATGAAAGTGGGGAATGTCTGCTAATAAGTGGGATACTTTATTCCAAAATTTGTCAGTATTGTAGTTAGCATGTACTTGGAGTGCCTACTTTTAGCGAACCTGTTCCAGAAAGTATATCATTAATTAGGACTTGGTGAGAATCTGCCTTTTAAAAATTTATTAATGATAATAATCAAATATCTAGGGAATTTGTAATCAATTAATTTTGCAATAAAGCTTTTGCGCCACACCCTGTCGAAGCTTTACTGGCATTTAAAAATGCACTGCTTGTAAAATGCTTTACGTTGAAGGCGCTGACGATTTTATTAATCACAGGGAGGAATTGATGAGCAAGACTATGGTTTTCTTTGAATTCGAATTGCTCCGGAAATATAATGCTTGTTTCCTATATTCTTTAATTCTTAAAAGTAAAAGTTTTTCATTGATCTTGCCAATATTGCTGAGCAGACTAATAGGACGATGTGAACCAAGAAGTTTATTGTTCTGTTTCGGTTTAGAGAACGTGAAAATATGAGCGATTTTCCTCCTGGAGAGAAAGAAGTGCAGGGTAAGGCATTTGTTAAACATTTTGGTAAGGAAGGTTTAGTTTAGTTTAGTTATACTAACGTCCCGTTGTAAAGCAACACGAGGGCTATTTTGGGACGTACCTTGTAATTTTGAACCGCGGTCAAATGACGAGGACGACACCTGAGCTGACACCCCCTCTCCACACCAGCGGGAGTTGGTAAGGAAGGTTCACTGCATTTAGAGTGAGCATTCTAATGGCTTTATTAGAAACACCGTCAGGGTCGTGGTTTGTCTAGGATTTATTTTATTCATTATGAGGATGACATCGTGTGGTGCGAAAAGAGATCTTTTAAAGTATCAAACGGTAAAAATCTTCTACAGGGTGATTTAAAAAAAAACGTGGACAAAATGACATGGTAGATCCATAATACAACAAGGATAAAAAATCTCATAGGAACAGAGGGTCACAAACTTCTATAGAGGGCGCTAGAGTCACGAGAGGGCGTTGCGATACAAACACGAGTTGAGAAAACAGACATTGTCTTCATTCGAGCCTTGGATGCGTTGGGCGTAACATGGCTAGTTACACGCACCGCGAAATGACTGACATGCATTTAATTTACGGCATGGCCAACTGCAATGGACGAGAAGCCTTGCGAATGTATCGAAAGAAATATCCTGGTAGAAAGTTGCCTATCCGCTCATTCTTTGCCACTCTGCATCGACGATTGTATGAAACCGGCTCGTTTGACGTGTAAAAGCCGGATGCTGGTCGCCAACGAATAACTCGTTGTTGTAGTTGATGCTGAAGAAAGAGTTCTCCAAGAAATGGAGCGTAATCCTTCAACAAGTACACGAATTGTAAACCGAGACACCCGTATCCCACAAGCTACCTTCCGGGGCATTGTAAACTACGAAAGACTACATCTTTTTCATTTACAATGCGTCCATGCACTGAAACCGGGAGACTACAACAATTGCATGGATTTTGCAAGAAAATGCTGCAGACCGAAACTTCACAGCAAGTGTTCTCTTTACGGATGAGACTGCGTTCTCATTAGAGGGTGCCATGAACTTTCACAACCTGCATACGTGAGCGGATGAAAATCTGCATGCTACCCGTACGCATACCGCACAATGAAGATTTTCCGTGAACGTGTGGGCTGGCATTGTAGGAGACTGTTTACTTGGTCCGTACATTCTATCAGACAGACTGAACGGTTCCACGTATCTAACATTCTTGCAAGAGGTTCTGCCAGACATGCTGAATAATGTTCCGATGCCTATTCGTCGACGCATTCAATTTCAACACGATGGCGCTCCCGCACATTTCAGTACACACGTCAGAACACATCTGCAGGCTACTTTTCCTGGCGGCTGGATTGGTCGCGGTGGACCAATAGCATGGCCACCACGATCACCAGACCTGTCTCTCTTGGATGTTTTCTTGTGGGGATTTTTAAAAGGACTTGTGTATGAAACACCTGTTGTAACGCCGGAAGACTTGATAGGACGAATTGTTGTGGCATAAGGATGTGTTCGAGATACACCCGGTATCTTTCAGAAGGTGCGCCGTTCCATGCAACGTAGATGCCAGGTGTGTCTCGATGCATCTGGCAAAAACTTTGAGCCTCTCCTGTAGGCTCAACATTTAGCTTGCATTAGTCGTACGTGAGTGAGTAATTATAAATAAAATGGTCTGTAATGGTTTCGTTTCTTCTCTTTGCATTATGTATTATTTTGGATGCCCTGTAACGGTTCCGGATCGCAGTTGCGACCCTATGTTCTGGTGCGATTTTTGATCCTTGTTGTATGACTGATCTGACATGTAATTTTGTCCCCGTTTTTTTTTTAATCACATTGTATAAAAAATATTATGCTTTTGATACCATATCCACGTAAACCTTGGAACAATTCATTTAATTATAAAAATAATTTATAGAATTTAATCATTTAATCATGAATACATATTTTTATAACATAGATAGGATAAGGGGGATAAGGAAAGGAAAATATGCTGTATCGGGTAAATGATAGATGTTATATACTTGAAAACATATATACTGAAATGATTGTGTAACAGAACATAAACGAGGATGGTCATTCATTTTTTCTTTTTGATAGATCATAAAAAGGAATATGTGAACAATTCCTTTGCATGCTGGAACACGAAACGTAGTCATAAAACCGAAATTATAGACATTTTATGCTTTATAAAGTGTAAGAATCCATTTCACTTTTTAACTATTCACATTTCGATACAAAAATAACGTCACGCGTCTAAACCTAATCACAGACCTCGACAAGTTCTTGCAGCATCAATACCATTCTTTTGTCCAATTCCAAGACATTTCCATTTCCGACTTTGACATTATATAAGCCGCTTTTAAAAATGACCTGCCTTTGTTTTTTGCTAAAAGATTACTTCATGACCAAACGATGAAGAGAGCAGCTAATGTGCCATCTACCTCAGTAAAAAAAAAGTAAAAACAGTTCGGTTTGAAATAGTAGAATCAATTGAGAATAGTTCTGATGAAGTATCTACTTTCAATCATTATTTTCATGTAGATGATGGCAATTACATTGCCGTTTCGGATTTTGGTGATTATTACTAAAAAAATTGAAGTAGAATTTTTCATAACGAATCCTATCATGAAAGAATTTGATTTTGAACATTTTAATCGTACATTGAAAACAAAAATGTGGAAATATTTCACGGGGATGAATACCAAACGCTATATTGACGTTTCAGATAAATTTTTAAAGAGCTCTATTAATACATGAGACCTGCCTTTGTAACAATGCAAAAACGAACTGAACCCTCTACAGGATCAAAATTACAAAGTAACCAAGTCTCAATTTAAAATTGTTATACTGTCTGAATCAGAGGAGAGAAACTAGTGTTGAAAAATAATACTAGCAAAATCAGGCTAGAGAAATTTTTACGATTCATCAGATTATTAGCAGAAGTCCTTTCGTTTATAAAGTTACAAACTTGGCAGAAGAAATTGCTAACGGTATTTTCTATGAGAATTAGTTTCAAAAAATAATGGATACTGCTTATTACCCTATCGGAAAAGATTCTGAAAGTGAGAAAGAAAGGAGAGAAAAAGGAATATTTCGTTGAATTTCAAGGTTGTCCTGAGAAGTTCAATATGTGATTGAAGTAGCTATAAAAAGTGAGCTTATATCTATTACATAGTTAATCATGAGAATGTCTTTCTACGTAAAGTTTGGGAATGACAGTTCAAAACACTTTCTTTCCAGATAATAAAATTTATCATTTTATCTCTCAGTTTCCGATGCCTGTCACAATGAATGGTGAATAGAAATAATACATTTCATATATTCTCGTACTTGGGAAAAAATATATTCGGGTTCAATTTTGGCGATGATAAAGATATACAGAGCATTCCTTTTGACTGTTACGAATCAGAGCAATATTTTACAAGGAATGTGCTTACGATTACACAAATACAAAATAGATTTTTTATTATTATTATTCCGTGACCAAAACAATGAGAACCAAATCCAAAAGATTGGCTAAAGTGTTTCTATACAAAGTACTTCTGAATTGCTATGATTTGATCCTGGGGAGTACAAAAAGAATGTCGAAAACACATACGTCTCCATTCTTTTGCTATACTTTTACAATAATTTGGTGGAATCACAAATTGGTGGTGAATGTTCAAAATCCACTTTGGAAAATTATGAAGGTTGAACGATGAGATGGTGGTGTGACTGATGCTAACTACGCAAGACGTCATTACGCTCCTATTATAAAACACCAATTTCAAATAATTGAATTAGCATTCAGAAAATATAATATGTTTAGAAAGAGGAAGATTTGTAACTGTTTTACATTTTAGAATGCGGCAAACAGTATAAAAATAACTGATAAAGAAAGATTTGCCAACATATAGATACCAAAACTTATAGAATAAAAATGCTTGTTTCATACGAATGCTGTAAAAACAATCTGAAGATTACTATAGCAACGAAGCTGGTAATGGTCTTTCATATTACCAAGATCAATCCATTTCTGAAAGGTTATGGTATTGGAGATTGGTTTAAAAGACCTTTTCACGCGGTTCTACACTTCTTGTCTCGAGGAGTCAAATCCATTAGTAAAGAAATTTTAAAAACTGATATTCAAACAGCAATTGCTTTATTTGGAGATCTGGATTTTAAAAAATTGGTTAAAAAAGAACGACAGAAACAGGGAGAAAAATGGCAAAAAAGTAATTCGGAAAGCAGACGATATGTTTGGAGAAGGACGAAGAAAGAGAAAAGGCTACAAAACTTACCATTTCAATAAGAGCAAGAAAAAGGAAGAATGTGATGTTTTCAATACGCATTTTTATGGCTTATCTATTGAAGGATTCCCCAATAAGTGCAAAATCTGAGCTAAATTGTTTTGCTCAACCACTAACTCAAGCTGTCAGCGGAAAGGTTCAATAAGTTCAGTTACATCCTCTTTATAGTGTATCAGACTTTGAACCTATTGAATTTCTTATTTCTGGAAATGGAGAAAAAACAACCTTGACTTATCTCAAATCCAACTGTACGTTAAGGTGAAAAATTTAAAAACAGACTGTAAAATATTTACTGCAGATCATTCTCTCGTTTCTTAAGTAGATATTAGTTTAAATGGTAGAAAGGTTTTTATCAAGCAAGAATACCTATATTTATCAATCTATGTAGGAAACTTTATTGAATCATCGATATGATAATAAAATTTATTTTTGAAATTTACTATAAAGATACTCTTGCCGTTTTAATGTTTTCGATGAAGTAACTCTAATCCTAACGAAGGGTTCAATCAAAGAACTTCTCTCATCGAAATCAATGTCACGATCTGCATAATGTATCATTGTACGTTGAATTATTCAACCAAGATAGGCTTTTACTCAATCTCGTCGATTTGAAATTCAAGTTAATAAACAACAAACCAGAATTAGGAAGCAATGACAATATTTTATTTTTATCACACTTCATTCTTTGTGAAAAAAGTAAGCACAAATTCAGGTGTTCTTATTATTCACGCCAATGCTTTGAAAGGGGAAAAAAAGTATTCAATTGGTAGAGTAATTTTTAAAGCATTCTCAATCAAATTATTCTTTTGTTCAGGATAACGGAATGGCATGTTTTAACAATGTAAAATAATTTAAATAATGACGCATTTAATTGCAATCATCAGAAAGCAGCATTTGAAATCAATCATAATAATATGAATTTTATCGGAGTCTACGTAGGATATTTTCATATGCCTTACCGATTTTTGGAATTAGATTTTGAAAAGAATAACTACATAAAGGCGTACCAGAATTTATTTTTAAATTCTGAGGCAATCTATTAAGAACTGAATTCGAAAAAAATTCTTTTTATTTGATTGATTTTAACGATAAAAAATTCTTTTTATTTGTTTGATTGAAATAAACGAAACATAAAATGTCTTATTCGATTTTGGGAGTTAATGTTTGCCTTACAGATTCGCCGAATTCTATCTACCGATATAGGTGAGGCTAGATATTTTAGTGGAGTTTTTTCTGCTGATACTTTACACTCGGAAAAAAGGTTACATTGATAATGAATACTGATACTCAGAATCAAAAAGGATCGCAATGGCTTGACATACATTTTCAAGATAAAGATAATTTGGAATTTTCCAATTCCTATGGATTTCCTCTGACAACTTATGGAATCGTCATTTCCAACAATTCACAACAATTTACAAATATAAAATGGAATCAAGTCCAATGTCCAATGTTTGTGGACTTTTATGTACTTTTTCCGCACTAAAAATCAGTAAAGGTTGTTCGATAGGTTTTACGTTGCATGATTTTGTCCGAAATAAATGATTATAAATTATATCAATATTTTAAGAAGAGGTACAATGTAAATAGGATTTTTAAAAATAAATATATTTTCGACATAAACTTTCATATTGTTACGGATCACTAGGTTCTTTTAAGATTTTATGGTCGAGGCAGAAATAAACAGTTCTTTAGTAGAAAACAACAACGACGTTTATTAAACACAAAGACACAGACGACAAACATATACAGCCGAGACGAACACACAGGACAGCACACTACAACAAACAGTAGCCCACAAGTAGTAATCGACCACAGCACACAAAGCGGCCACACAGAATTCAACAGGAGAGGAGATCCTCGGAGCTTCGCTCTACGGTCTTTCCAAACGTTTGAAGTTCTCACTGTCTCCTCGCTTTAGCTGTTTCCAACTGCCGACTCACTACTAAACGACTGGCTACTCCACACACAACACGACTCTGCTTCCACAGTAAACAACAAGACTCGGCACATAGCTCAGCTCAGCAATAGCTTGGGCTCCACACAACGCTGGCACTCCGCCGTAACTTCGCTATCCTCTCGAAGACTCGTTACTCGTCTAGGACTCCGATCTGTTTCCTTGCAGCTTGAGACCGCCTGCCTTTTATAGCTCCCGGGAGGCGGGTCGAGAAGGTTCTGGGTGTATCTCAGTTCCTATTGGCAGGATTGTTAAAATTATCGAAGTTTCCAGCAGTATCTATTTTGTTGCCAAATTCTGGGATCACTTGCTCGGCACCGAGCAGCATCCAATACACATGATTGTAAATCGGTTTTTCCCGTGATAGAACTAACCGTGCTGGGAAGTAACATTACAAGTTTGTAACAATATTCTCCTTTGTGTTTATTCACGTGTATTATATAGTTTTAACAATATCTATGTTTTAAATTTCATTCTATCTATACAAATTAAACTTTTACTTGCTTATGTTTCTTTCTATTTTTAAATAATATATCAATGTTAACAGAACGTCAGGAACTGACAAATTGTCTAAGGCAGAAAATAATTTTTTAAAGGATAACATAAATAACAATCATATAAACTGAAATAAATCAGAGTAATACACATTTATCTATTAAAAATAATCTTTATCTGAAATACAAAATAAAATAATTTAACAAAAAATTTATTATAAAATTAGAAAAGATACAAAACTGGAAAAATTCTACATTTTTAGAAATATAAATGTGCATAATGCAGTTTAAAAAATCATACTTTCCTCTTATATAAAAACGATGCTTTGAATTCCAGTTGTAAAATTTTGCTAGGACTGATTCTCAATAGTCATGAAAATTCTATAATTATCGAAATTTCGATTAGCATAGAAAGCTCGAAAATTATCAAAAGTTCAATAAAATCCGATCAGCATTGAGCAATCGATTAAGTTTATTATTCGATTATTTTAATTAACATTTTCTGAATAGGATTACGCTTTAAACTGCTTGCTTTTTAATCGGCCAGCTGTAAAATATTCTCAATGTTTTTCTATCATGAACTTCTTGCTATTTTAGTGCCACAAATGTTTAAGAAATAATTGATGTATATTGTTTTGTCTTTTATGAGAATTAACTTTTTTAAAAATTATATAGACTCTTTACTCGAAATCAAATATCTCCTGTATCATTTAAATAAAATGCTAACACCATCAGTAGTCCTTTAAATTTCTATTGCAAAATACTCAGAAATAAGAAAAACACTTAAAACTTAGTTTGTAATGAAAAATAAAGTAACAGAATTTGAACAGTAATCTTTTATTCTGGTCGAGAATCATATGCTTCTACTTGTAATAACGTTCATCAATGGTAATAGTGCCTTAGTTGCCAATTTCTTGATAATAACTACTATATCTCTAGATCCATTTCATTCAATATGAAATAAAATAGTTGTTCATTTTTTCAAAGTGTTAGTTTCAACTGTTGAGCAGTTATATTTTTCTGTTATATATACGATATAAGCAATACCGCATTTTACTGTACCAAGCTAATTATATTTGTTTAATTATTTTGATAAACTGGGCATCAATCATGTGATACTTTATTATTATTTAAAGAGAGAAAATAAATTTTCGGTGTATAATATAATATTTAAACCATTAATAATCGGTTTTTCGGTACCGATGAAGATAATTTAACACTAACAAATGCAATAAACTACAGGTGTGTGATCTTCTCTTTTTCATAAAATACAAAATACTTTATACCCATGACGTTGTGGTGGATAGAAATGCTTATTTTTACACGTATTTTACTCAGTAGTTATGTTGGAATTAAATTTAAAAACTTGATTTTTCCACTTTTAAGTGTTATAAATAATTATTATAAATTTCAATTTGTCCCTTCTTTGTAAAAATTTCAAAAAGTGAAATTACAACCTAAGGATAAATGATTGATTAAAATTATCATGTCATCGCATTATGTCTTCTATCAACATTTCTACTAATTACAAAGGAGAATGTTCTCTATAGGAGAAACCGTTAAAGCGAATGCGCACCTTGGAGTGATATTTCCGAAAATTTTACGCATTTTTTTGACACTTTTCCATCAGAAGTGCCAAAAATATTATAGCACATAAAGGAATTTTACACCAACTTAAAATATATATCTTTTAAATGATCATCATTTTTTCTGACATACAACTTTTTGCCTATTTTTTAATAAATCTGTAAAAATGTTTATTAATATTATTTAAATAAATTAAATATTATTATAATTAAAAATATGCACTTTTTTTAATAATAATTAAAATATTTTAATTTTATTTTACAATTTTCGTTTTATTGTTGAAATGAAACTCAAATTGTTTTCACTATTAATAGATATTTCATCCTGGATTTTTCTTTAATTGCTATTGGCAAAAATATGAAGTTGCCTTTCCCTGTTGAATAGTAGGTTGTGCCAATTTTCGATAAATCGAAAAAATTTATATTTCAGAAATACTGAATTTTCGATATTAATTTTGGAAAATAATCGATTTGTCGATAGCATAACGATGCATCTTGTGCTACCATGAATCGCGATTTAATGAATTACTGCACACAATTAATTTTAGTTTTCTGCGATTAATTGATATTCATTAGAACCTTTATCATTAGAGCATCTGCAGAGTTTTTACAATTATATGTTTTACTGTTACAGCGTCTTTCTAAAACAGATTAACTATAGTATTTATATTTAACTATAGTATCAAGAATTAACACGAAAATATCTGTTTTGAAATTTAAAAAAAAAAACGATAAAATATACAGCTCAAAATTACATATTTTATTATTTTTTTTCAATTCAAATGTAACTATTATGCAAAAATTGTTGTGCAACGAAATAATTGCGCTACAAATGAAATACAGTAAACTGCACAATAAGGTGGTGGTTGGTTCCTTATAGTTAAATTCCGTTCAATTTATATAAATCATTTAAACCGACACTTTTATGGATTTCATGATTAATTTTAAATTCGAAAGATTATTTGTATCTATAAAAATTTTCTGTTTGTAGTATTTACAGTTGACTAAAAATTTTAATTTAAAGTTTTATGCATATATATTTATACTTATAGAATAAATTTTTGACATGTCAGCAATTTTTAAACCTATTTTTATGCTATATACATATAAATTAAATTTAGATCCTTTTTAAAAAATATTTATTATATCATTCAGTTTTTAATGATCATGTATTAAAAGATTTATTTTGCAATATTTTTATTATTTGAGATAATTTACAAAATTTTTGGATAAATACCGGGTGCGGCATAAATTCGTGCAAACTTCAAAAAATCATAATAAAAAAAGTAATGCTCGAAAAAAATTGCGGGAATATGTTCAGAGAGCCTTTGGATTTCGTTATTTACATTAAAAAATGTATTTAAAAATGATCGATAGATGGCGCTCACACGGTCATACCGAGACAGTTTATGCAAATCAGGAAAATAGAACACAGTAACATTATAGTACATTTTATTTTCACGAAAAAGATGCTCAACATGACCGCCACCACAAGGTATTAAGCAAGTGAGGCACGTAACTACGCCTATTACATCTGAGTGTAACATGTCGGCACCGATGCCACTAACGGCCAATTGAATGGCATCTTTCAGTTCCATCAAAGTAGCAGGAGAGCTCCGGTAGACACGAGACATTAGGTATCCCCCACAACCAAAAGTCCGCTGGAGCAAGATCTGGCGATCGTGAGGGCCACTCATTCTTTCATCCTCGGCTTATCACTCTGCCCTCAGTGAATGTGTCTAGGAGGAACGTCTTAACGGAGCGTGGGGCGGGACACCATCCTGCATGAAGAGGATGGAAGATAATGCACGTCTTTGCTGCAAAGCAGGCATAACGTGGTCACGCAAAAGCCTAAGATAGCGTTCTGCAGTAACGGAACAGATTTGCCAACCGGATACAGGACAACGCTCTTCAAAAAAGAAAGGGTCTATGAATGAAGGACGCAGTCAAACCGCACGAAACAGTCACATTTGGAGAATGTAGTGGTTTGGTCGTGAACGCACGAGGATTCGATGCCGCCCAGATAAGACTGAATTGCGTATTGACGTCACCATGCAATGAAAAGTGGGCTTCATCTGTCCACATGATGTTCAGTAACCATTGTGGGTCACGTTCCATTTGTGCGAGCACCCATGTTGCAAAGGCTTGTCTTTTCTCGCTATCTACTGGCAACAACTCTTGATATGCCTCTATCTTGTACGGATGCAGTTTCAAGACTTCGTGCAGAATGCGTCGGATCGACCTTTCCGGAATTCCTGTTACTTTACATGCTTCACGTGCACTGCAACTCCCCGTTGAAGTCTCGGCTGCCACATTTCTCATGACCCTTTGGATAACAGGGACGCAGTCAGCGCTGACTGATGGTCTGCCACTTCGTGGACGATCCTCTAATCTTCCCGTTTACTCAAAACGGCGAACTGAATACAATATCCCATTCCATCAAATTGGTCTTTCTTCGCCTTAATTCCTTTCACCGTCCGTAACTGTCGCAATGCTTTAGTCGCGGATTCACCGCTCTTATAGAACAGTTTCACCACTAATGCTCGATCCGGTAGCGATAGCCGCTACTGGCATCGAATGACAGATCCATTTCCAGCCTTGTGTTTTATAGCTATGCTGATATGCATACACCGTCTCGGTATGACGTATGAGCGTCATCTATCGGTTATTTTTGAATACACTTTTTTAAAATGGAAATAACAAAATCCAAAGGCTTTCTGAACATACTCTCGCAAACCGAAATTTTTTTCGAGTATTACTTTTTTTAATTGATTTTTTGAAGTTTGTACGAATTTATGCCGCACCCGGTACTTTGTTGACTTAATAGCAATGATAAAAGCAAGACGGTAGCAAAAATGATATAAAATATTATTAAAAAATAAAAATTTACCAAGACATGTCTGTCTTGAAAACGTTCTAATATCATTCATTCAGCAAAAAGTGATCGTCTTGTTTCTGAAACAACCAATATATCAAATCGTATAAACAAAATGTTAATATTCCTTTTTTATATTATTTTGAGAAATACTGAATAAATATATACTTGTATATCAAATGACAAATCTGAATTAAATTAATGTGTTTAACATTATTTTATTTTCAGAATGTTTTTAAATGTAGGAAGCTTTTTAAAAGAAACGCAGAAAAAAAAGTGAAGAAAACATTAACAATAGTATTCGTACAATATTTTGAGAGATCCCATGACTTGTATTGTTTTCCAATACTCAGAAAAACAAAGCATGCACAAACAAAAAATACTTAAAGAAAATATAAACAATACGTACGATACTTCTTAATTCAATGAAAAGTTCGCCGAGTAATTTAATTTTATTCTTGTATCATACATATTTATTGACAATAAATTGGCCCTAGATTATAACATTGGGCAGAATTATACATGCAGTTTAAAATAACCGTGGATATTAACAATACAAAATTCATACTTTCGCAACTCGTAATGCGATCGTCTTGACGTGCGAAGATTAAACTAGTTAACCTGGTCTCCCGAAACCTACTCATATACTCCTTAGAAAAGTGTAATCAACTCCCTCCCCAAGAATGCCACGAGTGTTCCGAGTATCGCAGATAAGTGTTCTGTGTTTCGTAATACAGAGAAGTAAAAGAGAATGCATTCTGGGCACATTTTTGCGATTGAATGAACACAAAATATGACATTTTAGTAAAAAGACCATAAACCAGATTTCATTTAACTACATCGCTGCTTTTGATGGTTAATAGCGTTTAAATGCATGAAAGTGCTGACAGGCGTTCAATCTCTATTCGAATTTGGCCCATACTTGATATTAATCTACTCTTTTAAAACTAAATCAGCTAACCAGATGTTATCTATCTAGCTCTTTATATTTTGTTGTAATAGGTCCATTACAGCTGATAATCATAGTATTAATGTTAATTGGGCCTTAGTAACTTTACATTCTCCAAAGGCGTAATTATATGTTTTGCAATTTGACATTCTAAAAAAATCGGGAAAATTGTCTAAGCAATAAATTAATTATGATGAATAATTTTCCTTCTTCTCCGCTGCAAATCTGAATGATAGCATCATCAATTTTATTTTCCTATATTATTTTGTCTAAGACTATGAATGATAATCCAAGCCTCAGTCACGATTCGATCTAAAAACAACGAATCAACCAAGTATAATATAATCTTACATAACTTAAGATCATGGTAATATCATAAGTTATGTAAGAAACCGCGGTGGAAGAATGAATTTTTTAAGCTAGATAGAGTGCATAACACAGAATATAAGATAAGTAATGAACAAAGTGGTTTCAAATCATTCAGCAGAATCTATCTAAATTGGTGCATGAACTTCAGAATAGAAGGCACTTAATTCGCTGACGATCCTACCCGAAAGAAAAATTCCGGTCTCTCGAAATTTCAATGTAAATATCCTGCCGCCAGGCGTGTGAGCAGAAAAGCCAATGGTCTCCGTTTCTGATTCCAACAAAAGACTGTCACTGGTTGCCAAAGATGTTCCATTCTACTAATAAAAAAGACCAATTCATTGTCAACTACGACAGTAATTATATACAAAAAGAAAATTTAAAAAAAATCCAGTTTTAGAATAAATTCCCCTACATTTTTCCGATATCTTGGAATTACCAGACCATTCCAGGTCGGCTAACCACCCTGCTCGTGATTCTGCAAGGCTAAATATATTTTTTTTCAGCGACTAACATGTTAAATGTGTCAAAATGCAAGATTTTTATTTGTAATTTGAACCACTTTTAATGCTGAAGAGGGAAAAAACGATCAGTTTAGTTTAATCCTCACAACTCATCTACAAGGGAAGTTAAAATCCTAGCCAAACTGATGTATTAGGGATCATAGTGCAATAACCATTAAAAGGATATTAAAAGCCAATATGTGTAGTCTTGCCTCCCACGAGAAGCAAAATATGAGGCTATAACTAATAAACTTGTCCTGACCAGTCCCCTCATTCACCATCAAGGATGAGAAGAAACTAGATAAGATCACTAGGTTACTTGAGGTTATATATAAAGCTGCATGCATTCCTATGTGTCTGACACAGTTCATGTGTCTAGTTCATAGTTTAAACTAGAAACTAGATCACAAGTTTAAACTAGTGGTTTCATCTCTTTTCTTCGGACATTGGATAAAAAAAAATCTTAAACAGCCCAAGATGCACTATCAAACTCTGCAAAACCGATTCTTAGCTTATAGTACATAAAAATAACCAAAGAACTGTGCGTCTAAGACCCGTAGGAAAAACATGACGTGACATCTGGTATATAAAAAAACAATATAAAACACAAAATCGGTATTTGGTGACGAAGACGCTTAAAATATCCAATGCGTATGCCGTACAAAAGTTGTATTTAAACGTTTTCAAGTTTTCTCTCGTACAGCGGATATGACGTCATACATTTTCCCGAAATCTAGGTTCGCAGAGGAATGGTTCTTTGGGCAATTTTTATATAATCCAATCGAGTAATTTGGCTGTGCAGAGTTTGAGCGGTCTTTATATTGAACTCTGTAAAATGAAATTTCAGTTCAAAACATAAAATTGATAAATACTTTAAAATTAATTAATGACAATAAATTCTTATTTTGCAAATATAAAAACTGAAAAAAGATCTAAAACTAAACTCAAAGTTAATACCTTCTCAAAATTCATATATTGCTTTTCTTTAAAAAACCGCAATCTGATTCTACAGTAGAACAATTCTATCAATGAGAAATTTATCAAATGGCTCGGTTGGTTAACTATTTATACTGCAAAGATAAAATAACAGTTGAAAATATAAAATTTGTTTAATCATAAAAAATAATTGTATGAGCAAGTTTTTAAAGTTTATTTATAAGTGCTTAAAATAAGATAAATCAAACACACCTACCAACAACTAAAATATTTATTCAAATAAGCAATTCGATTTATTTTACTTAATTTTCATTCGTTTGCATTATTATTCTGTAAATGGTATATAAATAAATAAAAAGAGAATAGCATTTATGAAAGGTTTAGTGAAGTTATATGAACTAAAACAAAAACTAATGACACTGAATGTAATGCATTGTTATATTCCAAAATATATGTATTCGTTTTTCATCCATGCAAATCACCAGTAATAGATTAAATGAATACTGAAAGTGGGGAAAATATTTTCAATAAATGTAATACAAAATCTTGAGAGATATTGTGAAGAATTAGTATTATATCAATTAATAATTAAAATGATAATTTTGTTAGTAAAAAAAAGGGCATCTTATGTATTATACAGAAGAAAATAATTTTCATTACATACAGTACTGGATTAAAATAACTCCTCAAGATTTCACTAAAATAACAAGACATCATACAAAACCAAATATTATAATTCAATGATTAAATTAAAAATTTAGTTTAATTTTATTAAGATTTCATTTATCGTACATATCAACAAAAAAGAAAAAAATTAAGAGGAATATAAACATTTCAAAGGAAACAAAAGAAATGTAAAAGCGATTGTAGCAACAACTAATACAATATACCCACTCTAGGAATATACAGTGATTAAACAAGTAGTAAATTCAATCATTCATATAAAATAATTGCAAATTTATTTCACATATATGCTGCCTTATGATCATTTCAAACTTGCTATAAAGATACTTCAAATTTCGAAGTAACTATTTTAGTCATATGCTGCAACTAAATATAATTCAGACATGCATGTAACACCCAAATTTCATACAACAGAAACTACTAAAATGCAAAAAATAATTTTAAATTTCATAGGAAAATATTGATAATTGAAAAATAAATACTTCAACTGACAAAACTTGCAAATGAACTGCGAAAAATTTGCACTTGTACACAGCAAATTAAGGAATTAAAAAAATCCATATAATTAATGATTGTACTAAGCTCCAGTTAGGAAATAATTCTTCCTTTCTTACAACTCCGCAACAAATAATATTTTTTATTCTCAAATATTCAGCACATAATATTCCATTTAATATTACTAGGATTCAGTTAAAACAAAATAATGTCATTCACAAAAGTCAAGCAGTTAACTATACCTCAACATTAGATTGATTTGGGGCCGATTAAAAATTAGAATAATTAGAAATCGTAGTATGACTTTTTTTAAAAATTAGCCAGCAAACCAAAGATATGTTTCTTTCAGAGTAATCTACAAGCCAAAAACAATAAGTGGACAAATACAATAAAATAGTCGTGCTGTATGTTTTAAACAAAGTTTTGATCAAGAATATTTAAATTAATAGATTCAGCATAAATTGAAAGCAATGAATAAGACAATCCACATAAAATTGAAGTTAAAACAAACTAAAATATATACAAGTAAAACAAAAAGGATATATCTATCTAACGGCCATATAGTTATTTTTGACAACAAACAACGATATATTTTTATAAAAAAGATCACGAGTATACTTTTTTGATTAATCTGCTAAGCTTGACTACTTTTATTAAAAATTTGTACGAATATTAATCAAGATAGTGCTTCTCGAAACAATTACTTTAAGAATTCACCATAAAAGATTCAAGACTGTTTACAGACACTACTGGCTTTTAAATTAATACAACTAATTTCCTTATTTTCATTTTCTTCAATATATTCTTCACTTTCACACGGAGTATTTTCAGCAGAAATATTTCGAGGAGCACCTAAAATGAGAAGAAAAAAAATTTCAATCTAAAAAAAAAAAAAAAATGTACATCATTTTTATATACAGGTTATATTAGCTAGTTTACTTATATACGGTTCATAGTTTTTGGCAATTATATACAATCGTTATGCTTAGATATTTTCCAAAATATAAGGAGAATAAATAAAACAGAAGGGGAAATTCGGGATCCTTAAGCACTGACTGCCCCAAAATGTGAGACATTTAGTAAGTTGAAAATGACATATTTTTCACTAATGCTTTGTAAAATAAAAGACATATAAGGTATTTAAATACAAAAAGCAATTCAAGTGCCACAACAATTTTTAACTTTGGCTAAGAAAATTAATTCGAATTTTAAGCATTAGGTTAGTAAAAAATTTCAGACATCAGGATAAAAAATTGAATTATTGATGAATTCAAAGATCTAATTTAGCCAGGTATAGCTGTATAAGGTTACATGGATTATGGTTTAAAGTTATATAATTATTTCTGGGAATACATATTACATATAAGTCACTGTTCTACAAAACCAAGCATTTTATGATGTCTAAAATACAAGGTGTCCATAAAAGAACGAGGTTTTAAAAATCATATCGAGTTAACGGTATGAGTTTGGTCACACCAGTTTCAATTTGTTTTTTCTACACAAGGTAACGTCGTGCGTCACTAAACTTGAAGTAATGCAGCAGAGGTTCATTCTATAGTGCAGTGTGATGGCGATGCCACAACAAAAGTCTCAGTGTGTTATCTAGCTTATAGAAACTGGATCTGTTATCACTGTACAGAGGAACTTTCGGCACGAATATGGTGGTAATGTGCCTATAGACAAAAAAATTCGTCAATGGCTACATGCGTTTAAAGAAAAGGAAAGTGTGTTGAAACAAATGACGTCTGCTAGACCAAAAGTGTCTGAAAATGTTGGAGGATAATGTCTATAAAATCTGTACTCCATGTCAACGAATTCCGAAAAAGTCGTTGAGATGACTCAGTCTTCAATTGGGCATACCCGAATTAACTGTTCATGAAAGGCTCCGTTTAATTGCGTACAATGTACAACTTGTACAAGGAATCAAATTAACAGACAAAAAAAAGAGACTAGAGTTTGCTGTACTATGCTAGACAAGATAGGTACTAATGATTAAAAAAAAAAAATGTGATTTTCACTGATGAAGACACCTTTTATGTAAGCGGTACTGTGAATCGCTACAGATGCAGAATTTGGAGGTTCACATGGGGTGTCTGCCTCATGAATTCGTGGAATATCAACGTGACTCATCGAAAGTGAATGTTTGGTGCGACCATATGCATAACCAAGTTATAGGTCCCCTCATTTTTGTGGAAAATTCCATAAATGATGTAGTCTACTGTGAAATATTAGTGGAGTATGTTTTCCCTCAGTTGGTTGATACTGCGGCGGTGAAGGTTCCGTCTACTTTCAGCAAGACGGGGCACCACCTCATTTCAGTTTTCGTGTACGGAAAGCATTTGATATTCGATTTGACAACAAGTGGATTGGAAGAGCAGGGCCTATTTGTTGGCCTCCAAGGAACCCGGATCTTACTTCTTAAAATCTTTTCTTCTGGGGACATAACAAGTATCTTGTTGACGCTGAGAAAATTCAGGATGTAAATCACCTCAGGCAAAGGATAATCACTTTTGTGGTAAACATCACTCCAGATATTCTGGCCAAGATATGGGAAGAGGTTCAATACTATTTGGATATGTGCCGTGCCACGAACGGGGCACATATTGAAATCTACTAAATGGTTAAAATCTTGAAAAATTAACCTTTAAATACATATATATAACATTAACCTAATTTCATGACTGAATTTAAAAAAACTGCATCAAAAACCACAGAGTTCTTTTATGGATACCCTGTATTTTAATTGCTTCAGTAACATCAAAGAATTTAAATTTATAACTCAATTAAGTAAAAACAATGAAACTTGAATTTACAGAATTAATTTGACATATGATACTTGGATAAAAAAGTTATCTTTCTTTATTAAGCTTTTATAACATATTACTTTCCTTTTATTTAAATTCAATATCCATTTCAAAATATTTACCATTCAAAGATAGTATTTCATTTTCCGAATTTTATTTATAAAACGGTGATTTTACTAAGAGGCATGACATACATCCACATAATAGTTTGGAAGATATCAGACACAAGATGAGTCGCATGAATTATAAACATCATAAGTTAAAATACAGAAAATATCTTATGAAATATACCACTGATAACAATTATGAAAAATTGCTCTTTGAGACACACTTGCATGAGTAAAAATAACAGAAAAGCTTTAATTGCTAATAAATCAAAATATAGCTATGCATACATGGAATAACTCTATAAAAAATATCTTCATCATCTTCAGTATCTTGTTCTTCTTCACCACAATGCAATACTTTTAAATAAGGAAGCACTGTTGTATTTCTGTAAACATCTCTGTCAGATCTGGTAGGTATAGGAACATCTTTTGATAGTACAGGAGGAGGTCGCTTAACCCAGCTAAAACAAAATGTAAACGGTAAAACAAAGTAGAAAAAACATTACAATGTCTTAAACACATGGGCCATTCTATATCAAATACCCCCTCCCCATAAAAAAGATTTGATACCCATGATCTCAGATTTTGATGATACTTTGCATGTATATGCCTTTTATCGACATCTTAAACTATCATGTTTTAGAGCCCAAAGGTTTAGGAATTTCGTGATTTGAACTGATCGAAAGGAGTAAGGAACAGAATCAGATGCACAATAAAAAAAAGCTTATTAATTTACTATTATCATGGTAAGTTGTTATATTTAAATTTTAATCTAACCGCCGGGTGAATTTTGTCCCGCTAGATAATAGCTTTTATTCGAGTGGCTTCCTTGATGATAATTGGAATGCCTGCAATTATTAGCAGAGAGAGTGCTTGAGTAAATATTGATTGTAGATTTAAGAGCAATTTTTCTTTCTTTATTTGCTTCAGAACCCTTGGAGATATCTAAGTAGGGTTTGCACCATGAAAAAGGCTATACTTTATATAAGTAACTGCTTATTTAAATAAATGTTCTGCAGATCTCAAAAATACCATTCACACGTATGAAGATGTGAAATGACGCAACATGGGAACACTGGTTCCTAGTTTCTTTTGAAATAGTTATTACAATGCCTCAAGTAGTTTTGATTTTATAGGGTATGTTTTGTTTTTAAAGTTGACATCAAAAATTATGAAAGACGATAGGGATACGACCATACATGAACTATACTTGAATTCAACAAAATAAGAGAAAAAGTGGCTGTTAATTATAAAAGGTGCCTTGAAAATGTGGAACTTCGGAACATTCCAGAGATTTTGCAATTAAGTGGAAATTGCCAGTTATTGTAAGTCGTAATTCTAATCTTCATTTTATGATTTAATTAATAATTAAACAATATAAAACAATTTTACTAATTTTTGAAAATATTTCCAGGAGATGCTGCACACAAATTACATTCATAAGTCTTTCTTTATTTCAAATCTAGAACAAAATGTGCTAACTGTTTTCTATATAAAAAAACTTTGAATGATCTTCAAAGATGAGCAGAAGGGTTTTTAACAATTCATCGATATAATTTTGAAACTATATTACCGTATTTCTACTGAGAAAGCAAAACCATTGACATATCGGTATGCAATTCAAAATCAAATTTTTAAAAAATCTTGTGCACTGGATTCAATATGAAAGCGCTTCAAGCGGCTGGCTATCAGTTTTTTTGAAACGTAAAAAGTTTTTCTTTGCGTACACATCTTATGACTAGCCTGTGCAGAGTCACGAGCTTCAATGAAAAAATCTTTTCCATCAATCTAACCAGTATTCGACAGATTCAAACTTTAGTGTTAAGATATTTACAATGTTGATGAGAGTGGAGGAGCAATAACGGTTCAGAAGCAAAAATGATATTTGCAGAATAGATACCAAAGAATCTGAAATTATAATATTTGCAGAGTGCTAAAAGTAACATTTTTATTGCACTTTAGTCATCATAGCTCTTGCTGTTAATGCTACTGGCAATTCCGTTACTATTTTTCTTTTATTTTTTATTTTTGTAATGAAACATTACTTGTTTTCAAATGCATCTGAAGAAGACGCGCACGGAGCCTGCACAAAACATAAATCTGGGTGCATGATTAAGCAGAATTGCCAGAGCTTCAAGAGACATTTTATAAAATAATCAAGTCATCAAAGAGAATCCTTTTTCACTTTCGGATAATCACCATTCTCAATTCGACTAACGAACATTCGATTTGGCCAAAGAAAATGGAGTGACACTTTCGTCCAACCCATCACATAGGATGGAATAATTAGACAGGTTTGTGTTTGGTTCATTTAAAAAATTCATCAATAGTACTAATAATTCAGGAATAAAAAACAAACTGGAAAGACTATGCATGATATTCTTTCAAAAGGCAATTCGATAATGTCCTCCCAAATGTTATAGTAGATTTCTGGGCAACTAGTTGTCCATCCATTTAATAGTAACATTTTTGATTATGAAGACTTTTTTTTTTAATCATCGCTTATAATTGAATGCCCATAGCTACGGATTCGCCTGAGAAATGAAGTGTTGCAGAAGATGCTCCAATCAGTGATATAAAAGCACGAAGACATCCTTTCACATCAGCAGAAGGCCTTCAACATCACAAGCATACAATTTATTAGATATAAGTCCCTCCAAATCGAAGTTCCAAGTCGTCCTCCAATAAGTCGCACCAAGTTCCTCTATAATGGTGCGAACGGAGGTTCATGTCAGCTCACAGAAATAATTTTTTTTTTAAAGAAGTTGGGAATAGGACAATAAGTAAAAACCGACAAAAAGTGTCCACCCAATGACTTTTTCCATTATTACCATTTTAAACCACCCAACGACAAAAATTGTTTTGCAAACTGAAGCAGCAAAATGACAAAAATGAAATAAAATAACACACACACAAAAGCAAACGGCACCAACCAAGAAAAATAAACCAAATAAAAGAAGGAAACATAAGTCTATGGCCCAAGAGGACATTGACTACCTTCTGCATAGAATGTGCTGGACCATTTTTAGAGGCGGATTTAAGGCATTCTAAGTTATGCACTTTATGAAGTCATTCTTTTAATAATCAGTCAAATTACAGATTCACATTTCAATGCATTTTTAACTTAATATATTAATAACTTATTAAAGATATTTAAAGCAACTTTGTAAAAATAAATGTTTTTATATACTTTTTAAAATGCTTATTACGCAAAACGGAATTAACGCAATAAAATTTTCGGAAATTTAATCATAATTATTAGTTAATGATTTCCTTACTTATAAGCGAAAGCATTTAACTACTATGAAAGATTACAAAGACGCCAATTACAGATAAATATAAAACTTATTTTACGGGAACTGCCAAGATAAAATAATATCAATTAATGAATAATTAATATTCCAATATATTTTTAAAATCAATTATATATATTTTAATTAATGGTTATATGATTCAATATGTTCACATACAGGGTGGCCATCATTTATGTTGCTTGCATTTCCTTGTTATTTCCAGGTTTTTAAAGAAATTTATCTGTCTTTTTTCAAATGAATCTAACATCCTCTGAATGATGCCACTTTCTTTTCATTAATTATTGCATAATATGTTCTTAATTGTATTTGAAAAAATTATTTTACTCTTTTAACTAAAATCAATGTAAAATAAAATTTAATGCCCAGTAAAAACCCATCATTTTCACTTACTGAATTTCAGACAAGTTTCAATTATGTAAAACACTTTCCCCACTTTTTTTTGAAAATATATTAAACACTAGAAAATAAGTGCCCATTTATAACGATTTTTAGCCAACCAGTCATATCTTATAACTATTTGCCAAATTTACTCAAGTATGATGAAGTACAAAAACATATGCACACTGCAGAGTGCTCAAGAATGAAATGATTTATGTCCTTAAAGTGGGTTCTCCCCTATCCGTACTTTTTATCAACACACAAATCATAATTAACAAGAATTCAATTAACAGAAATAAAAATTCATTTACAAATACAAAAACTGAATCACTGCATCGACTTTTAGCCCACCATCTATATCAAAAAATCGCTAGCATGTCTGTATACGCGCTGCATGTTTAACTCGTAAAATAGAAAGATAAAAAAAAAAGTCATTATCATCATTTTTCTCCTTTTGTTGCATAAAATGAAAAATGTATGAGGTATAAATGTCAAAAAGATAATATGAATGATTTTTTTAAATTTTTGTAGCAATCATTTCATATACGTCAAAACGTATAAAAAATAATTAACGATTTATGAAAGAAATTTCCAATTTTATAATAAATTTCCCTGATTTTTTACAACCTCACGGAACTGACGATTTCGGGTAGGCTGGCCACCCTGATGACATACAATAGGGCTAATCTATACTTATAATAAAGCCCAATGTGTGTGTGTTGGCGCTCTACAGGCCAGATCGTTTGACCTACAGCTACCAAGTTTGGTACATGTATACCTTGGAGGTCGGGAATGTGCACCTAGGGTTCTTTTTTGAATTTTTAATAGAATTAATTAAAAACTAACTTTCCCGCCAAAAAACTCATTTCCCCACCGCCAAATGAGTAAGGCTTCAGTTTTTTCCCCACGCTAATGAGGTTAGGCTTAATATTTTTTTTTGACAGATTATTTCAAACGATTCTGTTTATTTTCTTAATGTTTGATGCATTTAAAATTAAACATTGTTAATTAGTTGATCTTTCAGATTCATTCTGAAGTACTTTTGAATTAAAATAAAACAGAATAAAGGAAATTAAAAAAATTCTAATCTGCATTGCTGCCCGATTGACGTAAAAAAAATTCACGCATGCACATTGTTTTCTGATTGTTGACAACTATTTTCAACGGATGCGGACTTAATTAAAATTATTTTTAGGTTAGTTGTATGTTTTTATAATTAAATTGTATTTATGTTAGTTATATATTTTTTGTATATGCTTATAATTTTAAGTACATCGTTTTTTTAAACCTGTTTTCGACCGATTACTTTAAACGATTCTGTTTAATTTCTTAATGTTTGATGCATTTAAAATTAAACATTGTTAATTAATCGATCTGCTCATGATAAATCTGAGAAAATTTTGTTGACAAATTCTTGAGATATTACATAAATTAAGAAAGATATTCTTTAGTTCCCATAAGGATTAAATACTCAGTGACTCCGTTTACAGTAATCATATTATAAAAAAAATGCTTTGTTTCAGTGAAAAATATTACATTAATTCACAGATTAATCATTTCCACTTTAATTTAAAGCATAAATTCTACAGGAGCTAACAGAAAATTAAAGAGATACATATTATGCTATGACTGAAGATCTTTATAATGAGAGAAATATATGACTATCAAAATCTGAAGTTTTAAAATATTTTGATGAAGAAGCTATTAAAATAGGAACTACATAAAATATTTAATTATTAAAATTTTAACGAGCATTAAGATTGGCGAACCGGCTGGTCGCCAAAGGCGGCTAGTAGTTTATAATTAAAAATATTGCATTTTTAAAAATTCATGTATTTGATAACTAGACTAATAACTTTTTCAAATCTATCTGCAAGCGGCCCTAGACGGCTGTCTAATTGGTAATCTATCAATGATCCTCTTCAAAATGTAGATCAGCAATAAAATTGCCACAAAGTCGTGTTTGGAATCGCCTCATGAACACAGCGTTAAGTTCCACAGATTATTTATTTCTCATAACTTAATTCAGACAATAATTATTATGACTGCCCATCAGAATAACTTATAATAGTTTTTGTTATTCTATTGATAATGCACACATCGCCATTCTAAATAAACATTAAAAAACACAATGAAAAGATAAAGATATTTGTTTTGAACGCTTAAAACATTTTATGAAAATAATAATAACACTATCTAGTATAACAACATATTACTGTGTTATTAAATTGAACTTATTCAAGCTAAAATCAAGTACTGTTAGAATTAATTTTAGGATATTATTCTAGTAACATCCCAAAATAATTACTATCTTAAAGTTGTACATTACGATATTTTATAACTTTTTAAACAACGCTTCTAATATCATGAACATATCAAAAATTGGATCGATTGGTGCATAGTAACAATAGGGTTGCTATTCCAAACTGAAAAACAAAACAAAACACACACACACACGTGTTATCCCTGAACGTATATTCAAAATATGAGGAAATGCGCGAATAGCACTCACTCATGCAAGTTACAATGCAGTATGATTTTAAGAAATGGAAAAAGCAAGGAAAGGAAGCAACAATTTATCATTATTCGAAATAACAGCACATTAAAAAAAAATTCATATTTACATACAAAAACACACATACACAGACACACATTTTGTCTTTATTTATTATCTAGATTTTAGTAAGACAAAATTTATATATTAAGGGGGAGGGGGGAATATTACCTCTCACACTTTTTAATTGTAAGTAAAAAAAAAAAAAAAAATGAGGACTTGGGGGAAATAAAACACGAAACATTTTTGTAATAATACAAATTATTTAATGATTACTTAACAAAAAATTGTTATAAAGCAAGATTACTTTTTTTTTATTTATTCCTTTTGTATACATTTCATGTGTTTGAACATCAATTTATGCAACATCTGCAGATTTTTCAGCCATCAGTTTGACGAAGCTAATCCGTAACAAATAAAGCACTTTTTTGTAGGGGCCTAATGTACATTTTTTAGTTTTTTCACTATTAGTGAACATTAAAAATATTTCCGACATATCATTGAATGCAAAAAGGACGAATGTAACGGAAAAAGTTTTAATACTCATAAAAGTTCTGATTTAAAAGATTGTTTTTGAATTTAAAAAGTTCAAAGGCGGCTTATTTTCGGACATTAAATCTGACGTGCCATCTTCTGTATTCCTTCTAAATACTAACATTAATGATGATTCTTTTGAACTGTCATGAAGAACTGTATATTTTCCTCTTTTGGCATGATATTAATTAGGCTTATAATCTTCTTACAAAGCGAAAAGTAAGCAACAAATGGATTTTGCTGAGCTTCTTAAACCCATTCAGCAAAATCAGGATTTTTTTTTAAAAATCTGTTAATTTGTATTAAATATGGATTTTAAGTTGCTCATTGTTTAAAATAAATTTTCTAATCCATTTTGGATAAAATCACAGTTTCTCAAATAATAAACAAACCATTCAATAAACTGAAGTATGTTAAACACCACCGCGCTGCTTCCGCAGACTGAATATTTCTATTTCCGCAGGAGAAATGTATTCTGTTCTTTTACGCAATTACAGAAGTCTCAAGCACTACTCATTCGCTGGAATTCGGGAATCGAATGGAAAAGGAGTAACTGTCTCGCAAATCGAAAATGAACTGATCTATACAGAAAAATAGGGCTTGAGTGTCCGCATTACACAATCGAGAATGGTATTGCTTCATTTTCAGGAGCTGCGATTACGATCTTTTATTCGTGCAATCGTTAGAGATCAGCATTTACTAGACGGGAAAACAATAACTAAGAAACTTAAAATTCCCTGTACTTACCCGCTTTTTATGAAAATTTTCGAATTTCCCTGCATTTTCCCTATTTTTTTTTCTATCGATTTTTAAATTCTCCGTGTTTTTCCGGTTGCGTGGGTACACTGAGGAAAAAATAAGATGTTTTTAAGACAGGGAATCCATATGCTGCCATAAAAATGGGAAAAAGACAGTGGTTAGTGCCGGACAGAATTTTGAAAAGTAATAATGTGCAAAATCTTTCAGAATAAAACCTTGAATTTACATCAACATAAAAAATTCCTCAAAATTAATTCACAGTCCTACTAAGTATGATTAATTGGATAATAATACGAATAAATTTATACAAAAAGTGTTTGATATAAAAAATATTGTAGAATTATTATAGAAAAGGAAATCAATTGATCTCAAGAACAATAAAATTTGATTCTGAAAACGCCGACATTCGTGTTTCCGCGAAAATGTGTCATAGAAAAGAGAAGAAATTACTTTATAGAGGACCACTAGAATAGGCAGTTTTCGCAGACGAAGAAGTTACAGACAACATTGATTGAATATCAACTATTGGAAAGATATCGTTGAAGTGGAATCGTCTGCCAAACAAATCCAGCAGAAATGAATGAATTTATTTGATGGATGAAAGGGCCTTCCTCCCCCCGTAAAGTACACACATCCAAAAATTTCTTGGTGTAGAAATTAGAGATTTTGCGTGTTTTCTGATTTCGACTTTTGTAGAAATAATTTTTTCTTTCTTCCTGATACTGAAAAAACAGTTTTCGGGAAATCAAAATGTGGTCTCCCTTACCGATGACATACTTTTTCTAATTTATGCAGTCAGTGCTACATAAAATCTGTTTAAAATTTCAATTTGTTATTCTGGAAAACCTAATTTGAATTAGTTCCCAGATTGTGAAAGAGACTATATTTTGCATGTTATCGCTCATACGACCGGAACCACTTTAATTTTTATGAATATGGAGAATAAAAAAAAGTACTTTTCTCCGAAATGCAATTAATTGATTCCTCAATTTTGCACCCTAGAATAATGACACCCACAACACATACTCTATCTGCCCTATCCTAATTATACCACTGTAAAGCACCCAATCTTGTCTTTTTTGGTATGAAATGAGCACAAGTTCCATAATATTAAAATATTTGTATATTCTTATAAAAAGAAAGTCTTTTCATTTTGTAAAATCAGTCAATGACATGGATAGTCTTACAGAAAATATAAATAGAATACTCAAGAAGCTAAATATTTCAGAAACAAAAATATTACTTCGTAATATCAGTAGCAACAAAGCAGAGAATGCAGAAATCCCCTGGAATTCTGCATAAAAATAAAGATATATAAATTCAAATCCAAAATAAAGACCTTCTAATAGTTTAAAAGGAGACTGATTGCAAGAATGAGGTCACAGTACCCGCTTCTGTGACACCCGTTTCCTAGCTGAATTTGATCATTACAGGAATAATAATAAATCGATGAAGAATGCAACAAAGACCCTTTTTTTTGTAATTCAAAAGTATTTATTAATATTTTATGACATTTACTTTTTATGACATTATCTTTTTAAAAACTGTGTATATATCAAAGTAGGAAACCTCAATTATGTTGCTTATTCTGATATCTGATAATTTGTAAAGAGGAAATATTGAAACAACTACCCATTGAAAATAAGAAAAAGTTGCTACAAATAAGAGCATTTTTCTCGAAATGACGTCAAATTTAAACATAAACAAATTATTTACTAACACTTTGAAACGAAGACATGCTGAATCTCTATTTACATTCAGACAACATATCTATCCTTTTGTTATAAAGTACAGTTAGTCTGACACTGACCTTAAATACAGTCAATTTCTCACCGATGCTAAATTTATATTACATACTAGCCGCCTTTGACGACCAGCCGGTTCACCAATATTAATGCTCGTTCAAGTTTTAATAATTAAATATTTTATGTAATTAATACTTTAACAGCTTTGTCAACAAAATATTTTAAATCTTCAAATTTTGAGTCTTATAACTCACTCACAATATTATATACGCCTTCAGTCATAACGTAATATGTATCTCTAATTTTCTGTTGGCTCCCGTAGAATTTATGCTTTAAATTAAAGTGGAAATGATTAATATGCAATTAATATAATAATATTTTTTAGTGAAACGAAGCATTTTTTATAACATGATTACTGAAAACAGAGTCACTGAGCATTTAAACCATATGGGCACTAAATATCTTTCTTAATTTATATAATATATCAAGAATTTGTCAACAAAATTTTCTCAGATTTATCATGAGCAGATCGATTAATTAACAATGTTTAATTTTAAATGCATCAAACACTAAGAAAATAAACAGAATCGTTTAAAATAATCGGTCGAAAACAGGTTTAAAAAAACTATTAAAAAACGATGTACTTAAAATTATAAGCATATACAAAAAATATATAACTAACATAAATACAATTTAATTATAAAAACATACAACTAATCTAAAAATAATTTTAATTAAGTCCGCATCCGTTGAAAATAGTTGTCAACAATCAGAACACAATGAGCATGCGTGAATTTTTTTACGTCAGTCGGGCAGCAATGCAGATTAGAATTTTTTTTAGTTTCCTTTATTCTGTTTTATTTTAATTCAAAAGTAATAATAATGAATCTGAAAGATCAATTAATTAACAACGTTTAATTTTAAATGCAACAAACATTAAGAAAATAAACAGAATCGTTTGAAATAATCGGTCGAAAAATTTTAAGCCTAACCTCATTAGCGTGGAAAAACCTGAAAACTTACTCATTTGGTGGTGGGGAAATGATGAGTTTCTTTGGCGGGAAAGTTAGTTTTTAATTCATAATTAAAAAAAGGGACCCCAGATGCATATTCCCGACCTCCAAGGTATACATTTACCGAATTTGGTAGCTGTAGGTCAAAAGGCCTGTCCTGTTGAGTGCCAACACACACACACACACTGAGTTTTATTATAAGTATAGATATATAGGTGAAACTGTTGCCACAATTTTTTATATACCATTAATTTCCTTCAATACTAAAAGTAAGGCCTAATTATTTCTGTTGTTTATAAGTAAAATTAACATCATTAATATACTTTTAAAAGTGTTCACAAAGGTTCAGGATTTTTCAAATAATTATGAATTCCTTACTTTGAATATGAAAAGCCAAATTTTTTGTTTTTACAAATGAAATAAATCATTAAATCAAATGAAAGAAAAATACTAGTTAAGATTATTCTATGTATGTGAAAGTATATAACATGCTCCATAACATCAAAAATGAAACAAAAATATTCAGTATATACTTTAAAAAGCATATTATCGTACGAATCTTAAACTACTAAATGGTGACATGTTTTGCTGCACAAAGGAAGGGAAGCAGGACAAACATAGAAATATTATTTCAAAAACTATATGAAAATTAACAATTGATTGCAAGATAAAAAAAAATCCTAAATATTACGAATTAATTCATGTTCAACAAATTATTCTTTTATTAGCATGCGCTGCAAAATTTAAAAATAAAAAGCCACAACGAAATAATTAGAGCAAATACAAAGTTAATTATTTTGAAAAATGGCATAACATACAAAGGTGAAGCTTGCTATCACTGATAAAACTTGTCTTTAATTTTTGATGAGTCAAGCTTATTTTTGATACTAAATATTAGAGTGAAAAACTATAATTCGAAGCCAGTTGTTATTGAATTGTTGGCTTAAAATGACTCCTAATAATTAAATTCAAGTGTCAGCATATATTCAGAAAAATATGCTTAACAAAACTGGCCCGCCTAAAGAGCAGGTTTGCTATTAAAAATGTCAGTTTCGACAAGGACAATGTTTTCTCCTTCTGTGGTTTTTCTGAAAAGTAGGGATGCTACCTGAAGGCATTGTCAGGATAAGTTGCTTATCAGTGAAAAAGATGATAACTTTTGTTTTGATACGAGTATAATTATTGCAAATTAATTAATCCTCCCAAGTGCTACACAATATGTGTGCCACATTTCGTTGAATCCAGAAGTGCAAACAAACAAATGAAAATTTAATTTTACTTATAGAAATTAGCCTCAATATACATTGCACTGTTTGCATGCAAGAAAATAAAATTCATTTTTGAGTCCAACAGTTTTCGAATTTTCGTAAAGAATAGATATGATCCTTACCTGTAATTAACTATAATTAATGCTCTAAAGTTTAGAGACAAAAGTACGATTTTATACTTGCCATTTGGCACATAAAAATACAATAAAAACAAATAGAGTAAATTAAAATCATATTCAATAAACTAAAAAAAAAATTGATTGAAAGCTTTAAATAATAATATTCAATATAACAGGCTAATTATGATACGTACATACGAAATACTAGTTATGTTTTCATGCATTCGAATTTATGCCTCTAATTAAGACTTATTTTGGATACGCATTTGCTCTAAATCTAAATAGTAATGGCTCAGAATATGCTACTTAACGTATCATGAGTTGAAAGATAAGTTTCACTGAATTACTGATCTTCCACTGATTCCAGACACTCCCACTCAATATACTTGCAGATGGACACCTGATGCAATAGAAAAAGTGGCAACAAAAAAATCTAGGGTCTGACACTTATAAGTGACTTTTCTTCTCTTGGGCTATCTTGGTATTGCCGTTACGAAAGGAGAAGATTTCACGGGCATTGCGCTAGGGGAATTGAGCTAATACAAACTTTCATATATTAAAAGTTTACCACCCCACTTCTTTACATCATTTCGGCTCTAAATAGAAATCAAATAGACTAACCTCACACACCACATAATTCAAAATTGCATTCAACTACTTCAGAATGTTACAAATAGACTTAGAATTATTAGAAACTGTTTTTCTCAATGCTGTTAAAATGAGCATGCTTCTGTGAAGACTGTTTTAACACAAACAAATATTTTAAAAATACTTTATATGGCAAAAATATCTAGAACTCAAGTTGCAATTTATCTTCTATATGCATACAAAAATCATTATCAAGAACTTCAGAAAAAATTCCAAACTCATGTCATGGGGTTTTATTTGATTTCTATAAAAACAAAATATTTTGTACACAACAGATTCAATTGGTAATGGAAAGTATATAAATGTATGCCTTACATATACTTTTCAAAGCATAATTACTGTAATTTTCTTGGTTCAGTCCCAAGTACATCAATGAACTTTCCAAGGATATTTCAAATACCAAATAATCCATGTCATTTCAGTTTCTAATTTTGGGTACACTCCATTTCGAAAAGTTACAGAGTCCAGCTGGGTATTTAGTATTTTCTTGATTAGGCATTCATTGATAGTATGTATAATTTTGTACATACTTGCATTACTTATTGCATATGAATTCTTATGTTTTAAAATTACTAATACCAAAAAATACTTACTTATGAATTTTAACTTCATTAAGACTCATTCTGGATGCAGGTTCCTTTTGTAACATACCTAAAATATAGATATTTAACATAATTGCAAAGATAAATAAGGGAAAACATTCAAAGTATATAATATTAGTAAATTCAGGAATATGAAACTTATTATTACTTTAAATCCAAAAATAAAATTTAATGGCAAAACATTATTATTCATATAATTAAATCCTCACCTAATGAGCTATTAGCAGTGAATGTTATATTATAAATCCTAACATCATGCACACTGAAATTATTTATAAGTATTGAAAATATAATGGAATTTTAATATTTATATTTTATATAATTTTAATAATAAAATTATTTGGAAATTTCTGTTATTTATAGAGACATTGTTTAAGACACCCCCCCCCCTTCTCCAATAAGGAGACACTTTATTGGGAAAACTCTTTCAGTTGAAATTATTTGATAATCAATAAACTGAAATTTGACTACTAAAAATCGTATCTGCTTGGCGATTTCTAATTAAAAACAGGAAGCCAAAAATAGATCTTTCATAAGGAAGTCATGCAAAATTCTGCATACATTAAATATTTTTGAAATTTATGATTAAAAATATTTTAAAGAGGTAAGGATACAATTGATATGCAGATTTAGCTATACCTAATGACAATACTAAAAAAAGTAACTCTAAAAAGAGATACAAATTTAACAATAAATTACTAAATGGAATAAACTATTTTCTACATTTTTTTTTTTAAAAAAAGATCAAACATAGTTATAAGAAGTGATAAAAATTTAACAGTTACTTATCCTCGTATTTAAGAAATTTTATTAAAGATACATCAGAATATTGAATACAATATAATTTAGCAATAATTAAAAAAAAAAAAACACCCACTTCAGTGAAAAAAAAATTAAGAAAATAATTCTTAAGGGGAAAAATAGACACATATTTCAGCGCAAATGAATAAAGCAATCTAACCTTGAAGCAAATCTTGTAGGGATGATTCTAATTCTTTTGGAATGATCACATCACATTCAGCTATGTTTTCATACAATTTGTAAATGCTGTCCCCTTCAAAGGGATACTTTCCGGTTGTAATATTGAATCTAAAAAACATATGTGTTAAAAAAATGATGTAGTAAGCATATCTAAAAAATAAAGAAAAAGAAGAGCTGATAATCATTTCATAGTAACAAACAAACAAAAAAATCCTACCAGATTTGAGTATGTCCAGTAATTGAATTGTTGCTAAAACACAATAAATGCTTTTGGCAAATACTTAGATGTAACCAAAAACAAGTGCTGATTCTAATATTTATATGGCAATAGCAGATCTCTTGAAAATAGGTATTAGATGTCAGTTTTTGTAGATCCCATTTAACAAAAAGGAAATGCCTTAAAAACTTTAAATACTACATTGGATATTCATTAGTAGAACCAATTTTAAAAATCAATTTTTATTGAATGAAATAAAAAAAAAATAACATCGTTGGGCAGTTTATTAGGGCATTTTACCTGCACATATAAATTAGCCAGAGATGTTTACATAAAGTTGATCGTTCTGCGAAAAATATATATATAAAAAATGACCATTGGTAAAAAAAAAGTCACTCCTTTAAATACACAAAAGGAATAAGAAGCAGACTTTTTTAGTTTGAGAATTTTGAGATTCTGAAAATGCATTAGCTAAAAATAATAGTACATCTTAAAGAAACATTTTAAAATTGAGTAATTACTTAACCCAATAACAAAGCTGTAAGGCAGTTTCCAGGCGCTTTAACAATTTTGACTTAATATGGGAGACAACCGATTTAAGTTCTTTTGAGGGGCAGTGGCGCATTTTGACAATATGAAGCCACAGATTCAATGTCTTTGCTAGAGAAGTTCGATTGATATTATATATGTAATGATATTTTAAAATGTAATTTAAACTGAATTAATTTCCTAATTTTTAGCTCAATTCAGCACATATTAACTTCATTCTAAAATATTCTCTACTTTTCTGATCCCATTCCACTTTTCTATTTAATTAATACAACAGAAAGCTCTGTAAAAATACTTTCGTTAGCGGTTCCCACGCATCAAATGAAGGGATAAAAAATTGCTGACTAATCAAATTCTTTTAAAAGATTCCTATAATTCCCTTATCTAAATCCGACACATGTAGGAAATACCTATAAGAGTCATACAGTATATAAGAACTGGGAAAAATATTATCTCTCTCTTGCCTATTTTTACGCTCTCTTCTACCGCGTTGTGAGCGGACATGTTTTGTCCGTGCTACTTGTATATCATGACCCCCCCCCCCGGGATGAAATAAAACGAAGTTAAAAATTCAAAGTGTCTTCCCTGTCTTCGGCCACGATTCTGCTTCAAAAATTATGGTTATATATCTAACCATAATTTGTTTTCAATTTTACGAATGCTTATCATCTAAAATTGGTTATTTAGTTCATAAATTTCTCAATGAACCTTTAACATTTTTTTTATAAAGAATATAATTCACTTTGTAAAGACAATGGGTAATGATTTCAAATTATCCACATTCTAGAAATAATTTCCGAGCTGCACAGACTTTTATTTTCCCACACTGAGTCTAATATGCACCAAAACCAGATTGCTGTTTCATCCAAATCCTCTTCTAAAGCTATATAGATTCTTAATGCTTTCTCACTGTCTCCCCCCGCCTGCTTTTAGCCTGCATATAGATGTGGATGCTAGCTGGCCATGGTGCTAACAAAGAAATCTTAATAATGGCTAAAAATTGAACTCTTTCTGGAATCATAAAAGAAATAATTTTAAAAAACTCCACGTGTACTTTCTTTTGCCAGAAAATAACATTACATAAATATTTGAAAAAGATAAAAAAAAAATTATAAAATCTTTGCTGGCCTTTATCTTTCAAGCTATTATTATAGCTTTTTTTTATAATGAAAACGAATAAAGCGATAATGATTTCTTTCTGCCTTAGAGTCTCTCTAAAAGGATCAGATGTAATAGTTACTAATAATTAAAATTTCGTATTATGTGGGAATGATTTAAGTATTTTAAAAGCAATGTGATCAATTAAAAAATAGGAAACGAGCTCATTAATCATCAACTTATTTATAAATTTTACTATTAACAAAGCACTATTGAATGAACATTTTATACTCCTTTTAAACCTCAAGCTAGAAAAAACAGTATAAACATTTTATTTTTGTTCCAAAATTCTGAAAGGTATATTCTATTAACAACAAGGGGGCGGGGGACATGATAAAAACCTTCTTCTTACAACAAAAGCTTTAAAAAAATAGCACTTTGAATAATTTTTAGAAAATGAAAATAATTCTTAGAAAGAAAAATATTACCTAGCTGAAGTATAAAGTAAATCATTAAAAATAATTTTTTCCGACATTCTTTTCGAATCAAAAATTCTGTCCTTAAACCATTAAATAAATGCTTATTAAAATAAAGAGAAAGTGTTTTATATCTATCATATTAAAATACTAAATTCATTTTATTAAGTTATTTTTTATGTCGATTTAATCTATACTCTCACGCAATTTCAGCTGTCTCGGAAATGCTCATTTAGCTGCAATTCGGGTATCATGTGGAAAAAGAACTGCCTCTCAAAATGAAATTGGACTGTATACAGAAAAACAATTGCGAGTTTCCGCAATTACACAACGCGAATGTTGTTTTGTTTTTGGAATTATTGACTACGATATTTTAGATGTTTAGATATCAGCGTTTCTTTTAGATAGAAAAAGTGATAAGAAACAAAATTTCCTGTACTCCTCTTTTTTTAGATGATTTTTAAATTCATCGTATTCCTTGGTTCTCTCGGTTCCATGGCAACACAGTTCAATTTACATACATTAAATAGAAAAGATTTTATAGCTATCTTAATAGTAAACGACAAATGCGGATATCGACCACCTCTTTCCCCAATAAAACATCAAGCACATTTTCTAAAACAAATATTATAAAAGACTAACTACAGAATTATAATTCTAGCCATTTCATACAGCAATTTTCTCACAATTGCAAAATGAATTATGTTACCGTTGAAGAAACTCATCTCGAATTTCCAGGTTTTTATACAGACATCAAGGGCTGTCTGAACTTTCGATTCTGAACGAAATATATCCATTTCATATTTATCCCATTTTTTTATTTTATTTCAATGACTCAGAATAAAACTGTCATGCATAAATTTTTGAAAACTTAATATGAGATCTATTTTTTAAAAAATATTTATGTTGTCTAAGTATTTTTATTGAAAGTTCCAAATAATATTTTATTAACAGAAATTTACCTTAAAAAAATCAATAAGCTAAATAATTTTTATTAAAAAAGTAATAGTGAATATAAACTAAATTAAAAATCTTAACACTGAAAGCAGAAGAAACATGTTCTCAAATTTTATCCGAAGACGATATTTATTCAAATTTCATTTTAAAAGATTTTCTTATTTCAGTATGACAATAACAGCCAAAAACTGTGGAAACCTTTAAGAAAAAGTGAATTTCAGAGATTTGATGGTTCATCATATCAGCAATAACACTTGCAGTAATACTTTAAAGCAATATAAAATTTTAAAGATAATTTAACCAAGAATGTAATGCATTAAATTATTTTTTCAGTTATAGCTAAATAATTATAAGAAAGAAGCATGCTTCTTAGTTGGTAAGAGAGTTTTTCTCCATTTGAGTGTAACCAAAGACCATGAGTGTTTAGATCTTCAAGAAGAAAATTTAATCATTAGAAGAAAAAAGTAGTAAAAGTCGAAAATTTAGATAGAATAATTAAAAGACTGTGCCTATGTGACAGAAGAAAATTATTTGGGAGTAAACAAAGTAAAATGGCAGAATGCACTGTGAATTTGAGTGTGAAGACTATTTGACACAGACTGCAGGGTTCTAGTCTAAATGCAAGAATTCCTCAAAAAAAGCTATTTTAAATCCAAAACAATAAGTTTAAACTGGAAAAAATACCACAATAACTGGATAACAAAACAATGAGAGAGCAATTAAACGCGATTAGGTCAAAATCTCACTACTTGGTAAAATAAGTGAAGATAGTCAACCTGATTACATTTTAACTATTATTAAACAGCCAGATAACGTTATCTGGGATTGTATGACAGTAAAATGTGTGATTAATGGAAATGCAAATGAAGCACTTATAAGCATATAAATGAAGTGCTTGTTTTCCGAAATTGCTGCCTTCTGCTTGTGATCTTTTCCCAGGTATTGAAGAATTTATATTTCAACAGAATTCAGCTCCATTTTATGTTAGCATTAAAAAACCAATTTCAAGACAAACATTTTTACTAATCTGGGAACTATCCCAGACCTTAACCCAACCAAAAATCCATGGGGGTTACGAAAGAAAATTAGGACACAGATGAAAACCAGCAATATAACTAAAAACTGGTTGAAGCAATATTTCATTTGTGGTATTACATTATAGCAGCTGAGAAATTAAAAGAATTGGTGAATTCTTTGGGATGATATTGAACAGCTGTAATTGATGCTAAAGGTTACTAAATATTATTAACTGCCATAGATGAGACTTTTTGTAAACACCATTATTTGTTTCATTTTTCTTCTTGATAACTGCTGATCAAGTATAAATTTTCATTATAAAAAATAAATAAATTCTAGTTTAAATTACCTTAAAAATGACGTATAATGTTATAGTATATGTCCTAAGAAAATTGCTGTTTTGAACCATCAAATTTCAAAAATTCTTCTTTCTGAAAGATTTCCACAATTTTGATCACATTTGAATGAAACTTTAAGTACAAGTGATCTTGTCTTTCACAGACCTGTTTTGACATAATTTTTTTTAAAGTAATATGTTGCATATTATCTAAATTCATCAAGTTTTTTATAGATATTTTAAAGGCTTACTAAAAAAGAGATGAAAGATAAGGATTTCTTAAAGTATATTATATATATATATAAATTTCTTTTAGAAATAAGATAAAGTTTCAAATATTTTTTTTATAAACACAATTGCTCCAAAAAGTCAGAGCAAAATGTTTCATATTTTAAAAAGTAAAACAAATTAGAGGAAAACTATAACTGAATGGAAAGGTAGACTTTTTATTGAAAACTCGCAAAGCAATTATTCAAAGTAAAGTGCTGACAGATGTGTTGCTTCACATAATGGGGAGTAAATGACTGACCAAAAAAAGAGTTCAATTCATACTACATAATGCCAAAAACTCCCAGCCTTAATGGAGGTGCCACGTAAAAAAAGGCCTTGACACCAAAAACTTAATGAATACTAATAACACAAACATATTAGCGCAAGTAATTTATAGATAATAACAATAAAAAAAAATTGCACCAATTTCAGAAGAAAAATTTTAGAAACAAAAAAGTATTTCAAAACAAAATTTACAAAATAAGACTAACTGTTTCTAACCATAAAATTATGAATTTTAAAAAAGTGCATCAGAATTTGATTCTATTTTTAAAAACTGGTTAATAACTATTTGTTTAATGTTATCATATAGAAAATAATAGTATGATTTTCAAAAAAAGTTTTAAAATGAACATTAATTTTAATCCTTCCTCTTTTTCTCCATACTCTTAGTATCTTTTTTTTTAAAATTAAAAAACGTTTGGAAGCCTATTTTGAAATAAATTTCACAATTCTCATTGTCTCCACATGAAAAAAAAAAAAAAAATCATTACGACCATCTTTAGAAGATTGATTTTGGCAGCAGCAAACCTTGGAAGGTGCAAAATAAAATAAACAGAAAAGTTTTAATTATCAGGGTTCGATTTCTAATTAAAGGAAATCTGCAAGTATTTTCAATTATCATAAAATTACTTTCAAAAATGCAAAAAACAAATTTAAATAAAATCTTTTTCCTTTTTATACATAAAAGCGTGATTAATTTCTTGCTTACTACTTCTAAATTTTTAAAGGAAGAGTACAAAGGGAACTTTCCATGTTTATCATCAGTTAATAAACTAAAACTTGTAGCTCTAAGTGGGTTCAAGATCACAATGCAAGCGCCCTTATTATAGACATGACTAAATGCTAATTTCACATAAACTCCTATAAGGTGCTAACTTTACAAACACATTCACACTAGTTGAAACAAAATTCATTACAAAACGTTAATTTCATAAGAATCTCGAACCTTACTCTTGACTAATGCTAAGGAGAATGGAAAAATTCTAGTGACAAATTAAGAAATCCTTATTTACATTTAAGCAAATGAATTGGTAAAAGTGTTGTGCTATTATTTTTTTTTTTAAATTTACATTCTAAATTACCTTGTTAAAGTTTCGATTCCTAAAGCTACAAGATTCTGCTAAACACTGAAAGTCTCTATTCTCTACTGCCTTTTCTACTACTTTGTTTGCAGATTTCTGCAATTTAAAAATTGTCTATTCAATATTCGCCCTTTTTGATTTGATTACTTATTTTTATCTGCAATCCTTTTCTTATGCTTTCCCCATTTTGTGATCTTTACTCAACCATTTTTTTTCGATATGTTTAGAGCAGGCATTTTTCTTTATATATGTTACTGTTAAAACGTGAAATTCGTTATTTCATAAAATAACAAGGTATTTCATGAATAATTAGACAAGTCAGTAAAGTATATAAAATTATTGAATTCTATGATATAACTAGGTATTCTATAGAATAACGATTACTTGATCGTTAAAGTATGAAATACAGCACTCAAAAGTTCTTTGAACCGGTTCTAGCTTCTTTTAGTCAGTTTTGAACATCCTATAGCTACTTTGCAATGACGCGCGCGTGTGTGTGTGTACACTTCATTCCGTTGCTTTTAGATGTTGAATTTAGACAGTGTATTTATGTTAGCGTTTTACATTTTGGATTAACAAATATTTATCATCTGCTTTTCCTTATTATTTATCAATTATCCATCTGTAATAGGGATAAAATGTATTTTCCCAAGAGATTTTAACTATTTATATTCAGTTTATAAAATAACTTTGAAATTGTTCATTTTTCACTTTAACGGTCTATCATTAGTTATTTCATAGAATTTTTCATCTATTATATACTTTAACTGACTTGTCTAGTTATTTCATGAAATACATAGTTATTCTATGAAATAACTAAATTATACACTTTAACAGTAACATACATTGAGATCTGAAATTTTTCTACATAATTTTTTTTTCTCTTTTCATTTCAGCTCAGACTAAACATTTTGCAACAATATATTTTCTTTAAGTTTTTGAACCTTAATATTTATATATAAAAATTTCCTTTGAACTATGGTCTGTACAATCAGAATCTTAATTACTCCTCAAAATTTTTGATGATACATTTGACCGTCTCAATATTTCGATAAGGACCTGCCAATTCGATGTTTGGATACTTCAAACTCTATTAAATAACAAGCAACATTATTCAAAAATTGTCCAGTTCTCTTAAAAAAGAGTCATCCTTTTCTTGTAGGCGCTTTCAGCTCGCAAGAACAAAAATAATAGCTACCATCTTGTTATAGTAGGGTTTGTTCGCTGTTCTGCCTGGATCTAAACAATCATACCTCTGCCAAGTATATAGTTTAAAAGGAATTTATCCAAAACTTTATGAATGAAGGTATAAACTTCTGACAATTCAAGTTTCAAATATGTTGGCCGTTTTTCTTAAATTTTTCTACTAATTAATAATCTTTTATAGAATTTTATCCCCAAAGAATCCAGTATTAATTTTAGAGATACCAACATACGAGTCTGTATTTTAAAAATCAAAGAAATGTCATTTACAGTTTAAAGGTCTACGAGAATGTCAACTTTAATGACACTGAATATTTTCAAAAAGGTAGTTGCCATGATTTCATATCCTATGATGATGGTAAAAAGTGGGCAGTTTTTATAGAAGAATGTAAAAAATGGTTGTATGATTTCGGTTAATGATGAGAAAAATCTAAGATGTAAGGCCCTAGCAGCAGCTGTATTTTCTAGACACCCATTTCTCCAAAAAATAAATCTCCTTTTCTCTTTCTCTAAAAAGTTGAGGTACAATAACCTCTTCTCACAGGTGAACTCTTGAATAAATAATATACAGAAAGAGTTCTACAGGAGCTACAACTTCTTGCATTTATTAACAAAGCTGATTATATATATACTAGCTATTTCCTGCGACTTCGCTCGCGAGGAAATTTTGATGTATATGTATGAGAACTGACCTAGGCATCTTGCGCCTCAATCAATACCTAAGCTCCGTTAACGATTAGGTCATTGTGAGTGTGCCACCCAGCCTCTGCACGGTATCTTCTGATAAAGCGCCCTTGTATTTATCCCACAGCTGGAGGAGATTTGATAGTCCGCAAGTGCTCACTAAAATTACAAACAGGTCATTGTCAGCAAAACGACAAGCCGTCCATCACCACCTTATTGCCGCGGATGTCCTGCAGGCTGCGGTTAAACGCATCTAATGCATGCTTGTGCGACATTGAGCACTCGTCACATAATATTAACTTGCACTGCTGCAAAAGTTCTCCCCGGCCGCTGTTTTTGGTGATGTTGCATGTTGGGGTATCTTTACTTGCAAAATTAAGCGGCAGTTTGAAAAGGAAATGTGCCGTCCGGCCACCGTTAAACAAAGTTGCAGCAATGCCCGAGGAAGCTACAGCCAGAGTTACATTGCGGAATTGGGCTAGCAGAAGATTCAAATCAAGTCCGTATTTTCTTAAAATCAAGTCCATTTTATTTATCGATTGAAATAGGTACAGTAGTATAATACACATACTTTTTAATTAAAATGAAAATACAGTTGTCAACAATAAGAACAAACTGCGCATGAGTGAATTTTCAACGCCTATTGGAGCAACGCAAATGCCTGAATTTTCTACGTCAGTTGGGGTGACGCAATGCAGATTAGAAATTTTTAATTACCTTTATTCTGTTTAATTTTAATTTAAAGGTATTTCAGAGTGAATCCGAAAGATCGATTAATTAACAATGTTTAATTTTAAATGCATCAAACACTAAGAAAATAAACAGAATCATTTGAAATAATCGGCCGAAAATGTTAAGCCTAACCTCGTTAGCGTGAGAAAAAAGACTGAAGCCTAACTCATTTGGCGGTGGGGAAATGAAAAGATTTTTGGCGGTAAAGTTAGTTTTTAATTAATAAAAAATTAACCGGAATAAATAGCTGCCTATGTCCTATTCTAGACTATAATCTATCTCTGTGCTAAATTGCATCCAATTCCGTTCAGGCGTTCTGACGTGATTGACTAACAGACAGAGGAAAATAAAGAAATGTATTGCCTATGCATGCCACAGCTCTTGCTATTTGCACAGGCGGAGTTTCAGGCTTTCGCGCATGAAAGGAATAAATAAAACCGCAATTATAAAACTCCTTTTTTTATTTTGATATGACTTTAATGTATTAAACCTTTCCCTAATAAATGCCCTACAAAATGGTATAAATATCTCCAATATCCGCTAACTATTTCTCGAGTTTTTGTGGTTCAAACATACAGACGCTTTCAGGAGACTTCATTTTATACTATTGTTACGAATTTTTTTTTAACGGGGTTCGTTTGGATAGTGGGAGTGATATGGTGTAAAGAACGCTCAATCAGCAGGCAGAAGTAGAATAAAAACAACGACGTTTATTTACACGAAGACACACAGGACAGCACAAAAGCGACAACTATATACAGCACAGAAGACGATTATCTTCACCCGAGACGTGTAGCATACAACAGCACACACAGCAACATACAACCAGAATCTACTGCAGACAGTAGCGCACAGCTCAGTTCAGCACTAGCTTGACTCAGTCGCTTCCGACTACTCCGTCTTCTACTTCTCCGACTCTGACTTTGCTGCTCTCGAACTCCCCTGTCGTCTATCTTTTAACTCGGACTACTGGCTTTTGAGCTCCGTCTTCGGACTACTCCGTCCTCTCCTTCGGCAGCGGCGGCCGCTTCCTTTTATAGGTCTCAGGAGGCGGGGCTAGAAGCCTCTCAACCAATCAGGAACGTTCGAGGCGTATCTCGGTTCCTACTGGACGGATCGGGAAAATTCTCGAAGTTTCGGGTATTATCTATTTTGGCGCCAAAGTCTCCAAATTCGTCGCCAAGCTCTGGGACCTCCGACGCACACCTGGACTCCGTCCCATTCAGATGACTGTAAAATTTTCTTTCCAATGATGGAACAAACTATGCTGGGAAGCCGAATTGCAGGTTTGTAACACTATGTATATAATTTTATTATTCAATAAGTTAAAATTTACTACTTTACTGATTGACTATCCATTGAGATAGGTAAAATCATTCTCAAATTCAATATTTCCGAACATGAAAATCTTAAAATATCTTCAGTTGTGGAATGCCCTATTAAAGCTGAAGCATTTTTAGTTTCAATCTCATTTTTTTCATATTCCAAATAAAGTATAAGTTTTGGTCGAATGTTCATCAAACATTAGACTAATTCATATTTTATATATATATATTCTTTAATTAATTTAATTTTTAGCTCAATTCAACACATATTTATCAACTTCATTCTAAAATATTCTCTTATTTCATAATCCCATTCCACCTTTTCTATTTAATTAATTTAACATGAGTTCTAAAATTGCTGAATCGGCAAAAAGTCGACAAGTTCCCATACTCCGAGTAAAGGGATAAAATATTGACTTAAACAAATTCTTCTAAAAGATCCCTATGATTCCCTTACCTGTGTCCGACGCGTGTAAGAAATCCCTATTACAATATCACAGTATTTATTCACAGGGATAAAATTTTCATTAGTTTTTCCTCATTTCGTTTTGTGTTGTGCTCGTCGCTTCTGCTAGTACAAAAATCATGCCTCCCGCGGGGATGAAATAAAAAAGTTAAAAATTCAAAGTGTCTTTTCAGTTACGGCTCTGCTTCAAAATATTATATGTTCACATATTATTATATATATATATATATATATATATATATATATATATATATATAAACTATACAAATACTAATTCTCCCTCATACTTTAGAGAACCTTTCAATTCTGCATCTAAACATAGAACAGGCACAATGATCGTCATAATAATATCTCTAGCTGCCGAGTCTGTTGAAGATTTCCTCCTCCTATAGTAATTCTGTTAGCTGTAGCCCCCCCCCCCTCCTTCTCCTTCCTACAATTATACAAAGAGAAAACATTGTAGATTGGCAACTCTGTCATATCAACACTTCTTTTTGGTTTCTGGAATTCTCAAAGAAAAACAAAAAGCCCAGTTGAATTGTTAAGAAAAGAGTCAAAATGTGGGGAAAATACCTAACAGCCATTTTATTGGTTTAAGTTGTTGAGCTCTTCAAAACAGGCTTCTAAGTTTGCACCCAAATATATTACTGGATAAGGGATAGAGGAGATAGGATAAATCAAAGTTTTTTTTTCTTTTGCATTTAAATAAAAAAGATTATATAATGATCTGTCAAATGTAGGATAGCTTAATTATATCAGGAATCAGTTGTTAAAAAAGCTTGAATCTGAAAAAAATATAAAAAAATTTTCAAATGAAATTTTATTTTATTTAAAGATGAGTTAAATAGATGGTAATACCTAATATAAAAGACTGATAAACTGCATTGTTTTTAAAAAAATTCAACATTGTTGAGAAAAAAGAAACAGCTGTTGAAAAATAAAGTACTTTTCTATTTGTCTAAATTCCCAGACTCTTCCTCCTTCCCCCCAAAAAAAATCCCATAATGGAAACAACAAATTTTAATTTCATCTAATTTTCCTGAAAACTGACTATTATAATACCATCTTAAATCGTAGATAGGACTTTTTTTTTCATTCCACAAATCAAAAAGTATTTTTCGCTTAGTTTTCAAGCACCTAATGAATCGAGTACTTTTACGGTGTTAAAGTACATCAAAATAAAATTCACAGTTTCCAAGGTCCATGCGAATCCTGGTCCTATGGTTTGAGAATAAATTCAAGAAGTGGCCACTCACTGATACAGTTCATCACAAATTCAAAATTTTAAAGAACATGAGGATTTATTAAAGATATCTTGCAAATAAAAATTTTAAATATTTATTTACCAGATTTTTTAAATAAAATTCTGAATTCCGAGACTGGTTTTTATTTGTGCTAAATTTTATGAAAGTTACATTTATATTAAATAAAATAACATAATTAGATCCGAACGGAATCATTAACAAAAAAGTATTCTGAATTATTGTTTAGTATAAAGGAGTGATTAGTTTAAATACTTTTGACAATGTTTTACAAATACTATAAAATTTTAACTATTTCATCCCTTGCCATATCTATAAATGCTATTCAAGGGCAAATATTTTAGCCTAGGAAAAACCATAGAAAAATAAATTATGTATTAGAAGCCCGATAAACAGTTTAGAGCACATGACAATTTTCATATGGAAGTTATTTTAACTTCCATGGAAAATATATTTTTACACATAGAAGTACAATTCTTTAAAAAAATATAAAAACTCACAAAGTTACCCCTGAAGACCAAATATCTACTTTAAAACCAGAAAACTTTTCAGCACCATTTGCAATTTCAGGAGGCTGGAATGCTGGTGATCCTTGACTAGTATGACAAGTATCATCAGGAGCAAAATAATCTAATGCCTGAAAGAATGATACATGTTGGAAATTACATGAAAGATAAACTACTGTAAATTTTCATTACTTTTATAATATATAACACTATTTCAAGTCGTCAAGCATGTTCAAAGAACACAGGAATCAAATTAAAATTTCCTCGACTATTTTTATAAAATTATTCATTATAATGCCACCTGTATAATAATTATTTATATGGAATGCACAGTAATTTAAAATCACACCTTTGTCCTTTAATAAAACTAAAAAAAAAATGAAAATTTATTGGAAATTGAAATTTATGTGGAAGTGAATTATTTTCCTAAGCAACTTTTTCTCAAAATAAAGCCAAATTCATCAAAATTGCCACAGGATCCTAACCATATTAAATTTGCTATGCTACAGCCGGAAAAAACTCAAAACTATCAGCTGTACCAAGTTTTGAAAAACTAACAAAATATCATTTTAAAAGATCCCATAGTCAATTTTCCAAATAATAAATTTTGTGCAGAATGAAAACTTATTTACATTTTTCTTCAACAAAATGTCTAACAGAAAAAGAGCCTGAATTATAATAATTGTGAAATTACCACAAAACCAAAAATCTGTAATTAAAAAGCAAAGGCAATACTCATTATCACATCATAAGAAGTACCAATTTGTAGCAGATGCAGAAAGATATTTCACTATCTGAAATTTATCAACTGAAAACCAATTAATTTAGCAAGCTTGAGATGAGAATAAGTAAATAAAAATATATTTAGGAGTTAAATGCATATAAAAATCTTTATTAACTATATATCTAATAATGGGAAAAAAGTAATGCAATTGAATGATTTGATGAAACAAATAGTTTAATTTTAGTTACAACAATAAAAAATATTGTTGTAAATCATTAAAAAAAAGTTAAAACTAGGAAAAACATTATTATACAATAAAATTTGCATCATTATAAAGACAATGTTCAAATTTCAAAATAGAAAAAAAAAAATCCTTTTTGAAATGTAATATTATTGGAAGATAATGTGGAAAAATTCCCAAAATTTTGCTCAGTTCGTAATTGATGAAATTTTAACTTCATCAAGATTGGACAAAGATAATAGATCTGTATAAGGAACACAAAGATTCTTGTTTATAAAGACGTGCATGTCATTGTTTAGATTAAAAAATACAATTATTGTGACAAGAAAACCCAATGAAAAATGAAAAGCACAAAAGGCAAAAAGACGATGAGAAAAGAAATAGATATCCTAAATTGTGCAGACTGATGATGTTTCAGACAGAAAAATTTACTATTACTCAACAGAAATTTTATGCTTTAATAATTTAAAGATAGCTATATTAATTTTATATTTAAGTATATGGTCCAAGTCCATTCAGTTGATAATTCTAACTTTTCACATGAAGAATTTCTCATGGTTTCTATTCTTTTAGGAGAACTGGTGCACTTTAAGTCCTCTTGACTGTTTCCAATACACTTACATAAATCATACAGGCAACCCTTTATTTTATGACTTGCAGAATAAGAATGATTATTTAGCCCACATGTAAATTGGCTCTACTCTTGTAGTTATAACAGAATATCCTACCATATTCAGTATTCAAAATTAGTTTTACAGCTTGATCAAAGTTCTATTTTATTTTTTGTTGACATTCTATTGAAATTGTGCCATATACTTCCCATAAAGAAGTTCTGTCCTCGTGTTTCAGAAAGGAGAATAGACAGAAGAATGCCATTTCTATATGTGTCTCTCATACATGTTCCACACGTCTTTAGAATCATACACAAGAGCACATGAATTCATGCTGCAAGTTTTTGTTTAGGGTAAAGCAATATTAGTGCATAATGAGAAATTGCTGCAAAAATTAAGTACTTTCAAGCACCTTAATAAATAAATAAAATAAGCAGCCTAATACATATATGCATATGTAAACCAAAACATAGGATAGTTTCTGTTTCATAATAATGTATAGTTTTTATTGAAAAATTTAAAAAAATTAATTAAAAAATATATTGTTTAAATTTTAATATTTATTCCCTGTATTTGTACAATGTCTTCTATAGTCAAAAAAATAAAAATGAATCAACATTCAATACCAGAAAATTAACAAATTGTCAACTTAATTAGATAAATACATCATTTTGATGGTGATATAGAAGTATAGCATGACGAAAAATTTTTTTACTTGAGTACAACAACAAAGATTCAACATGACTGGGATGGAAAGTGTAAATTTCTTCCTGCACTTACTCATTATATTTAGTAATTTTATTTGAAGCTTTATAAAGCTAAGAACTAAAGCATTCTGGAATGGCTACTATTGCAAGACTGACAAAACTGCTGTGAAAGTGACGATAGTACAATGACATGCTCTAAATCTAGTTTTTTTTTTTAGTCACTGTTTTTTAAAAGGAATATATATCAGCGTTCAGAAATGGTCATTATATATATATATATATATATATAAGAGCCTTATTGATTTAGAACTTCAGAAAAGGCCTTTTTTTTCCTAAAATTTTATATACACCCAATTTTTAATTTATATGAAAAGAAAAAATACTTTAACAAGTTATTAAAAACAGTATAATATACTTTACAAAGGAGTGAAAATGCTTTAACAATTCATAGTTTTCATAAATAATGGGAACAAATTCATGAAACAAAGACCAGCTCTGAGGTTAGAAGCAAATTGATAATAAATACAAGTTGAAGCATTTTTCAAAAAAGTATTTTTTGAAGCCAATAAGAGACACTATATTGCATTGTTTCAAAATTTAACAAAATTCAATAAATGAAGAACTTTATTCATTGAACTGCTTAAACAATTTTTAAGTATAAATTAAAGTAAAGAAAGCATTTTTATCTTGTATCACCACTTTATATTAGGTCTACCGGAAAGTTCTGTCCGTTTTAGAATGAAACAAAGGAATACATTTTTTCATACTTTGGATAAACTTTATTGAATAATATAATTGCCATCATTATTTATGACTTCTTGCCAGCGTGATGGCAATTTGTATATCCCATTTTTAAAAAATGTCTTATCTCTAGAGGCCAAAAATTGAACCAGTGCTTGTCTGATATCTTCTTCGTTCTTTAATTGTTTGCCCTGCAAGAAATTTTGTAAGGACAGAAACAAGTGATAATTAGATGGTGCTAGGTCCGGGGAGTATGGTGGATGCGACAGAATTTCCCAGCCTAGCTCTGCGATTTTCTGACAAGTCCCCAAAGCAGCATGTGGCCTGGCATTGTCATGAAGCAGTATGATGTCCTTCCTATTGAACATCGCCGGCCTCTTTTCTTGGAGTGCTGTTTTTAATTTATCCAATTGCTGACAGTACCTCTCCGAATTTAGCCTTTCGTTTGGTTTCAACAGCTCAAAATATATTGGTCCTCGAATGTCCCACCATATACACAGCATTTTCTTGTTCAGGCTCAACTTCGGTTTAGAGGTAGGGGGGGGGCAGGTTTTCCGGGTTTACAATATGCCCTTTTTCTTATGATGTTTTCATAGGTAATCCACTTTTCATCCCCAGTTATGATTGTAACCGGAGCGGACAGAACTTTCCGGTAGACCTAATAATTAGTGGCAACTCAAAGCTAGAAACAATGATATTGTTTTGAATTTCATTATAATAATATAGCGTTACAAATTGTGATAAAAACTAATTTTTCAAAAATTACTAAAGCTAAAGAAAAAGAAAACATATTAATTCAAACAAAATTGGCAATTTGATTGAAAAACTATGTTTTTTTAAACCTTTGAAATGGTGTAAAAATAACCTTTGTGACATAATATAATTTGATGTTATGGCGATAAAACATTAAATTTCTAATTAAAACTTGAAAAGTCTGTTCTTAGTGGGCTTCAAACATTCAAAAAATAACTTGCCAAATTTCATGCTTACTTTAATGGTTTATATGATGCATCAATCAGGGCAAACTTTATACGTCACTGGGGAAAAACTCTTGTAAGTGTTATAAAAAGAAAGAATATATACATTGTTATAAAATGACACAATCTGAACCCTGGAGAATAAAAGTTTTGAAAAACTTTTTTTTTAATTTCTTTAGAAATTTTAAGTATTAGATACAACAGGGTTTTCTTTTTTCTTAGTAAAAACTAAAATTTGGCAAGATTGGCCAACAAAAGATACTTTTCAAAGACGTTGCAAAAGAAATTGCGATCATTGAAAATTTACAGAGCAAAACTGGGAAAATTGACTGACCAAAAGGCAAAAAGAGGAAATCCAAATATGCAACATGAAATAATGTGCAAAGGGAAAAACATGTAAAATGTATGAATGAAATAGTGAATGTACAGAAAAAAATTATCAAAATTATAGCCCAATTTTCTTTTATATTCATTTGAAAAATTTATAAAAGTAAGAAATCTGTAGTATATAATTTTATCAAAGCTACTTTAAGAAGTATGTTGTCTTGGATAAATTTGAATGTATATGGGACAACAAATATGAGGGGGAAACTAGTGGTTTATTATAAATAAATCTCACGAGCATTTTTTTGAATATTTAATGTACCTTTGCAGCACTTTTCGGAGACATTACTGGCTTTTTGTTCTTTTACAGGTGTTTCATTGAAATGATTCATTTGCTATTTCAGATTTTGTTTTTGAGCATTAGTCAAACATTGGTATCTTCATTTTGTGTACAAGATTTAGATGTGGAAGAAATTTCAGAGGACCTGGCATCTTATTTTTTTTTTTTTGGATAAATCTGCAATTTACGATTTTTTTTCCAGATATTTCCTTTGCAACCTCCTTTGACACTACTTTTCCTTTGAATTTGATTCAGGGTGCATAGACTAATTTTATTTTTAAAAAATAAGCACTTTATAAGTACTTTTCAGGCGACATTAGAAAAAAAGTAAGAAACTAAACCTAATATTTTTTTATTATCAAACTACAAGTTTGAATAAAATTAATTCTGGTATTAACTAAGTAAGTGCCCAATTCTATATAAATATACTCATAAAATACAAGCAGGAATCACTGAATATTTTCCCCCAACATTGACTAGGTTATTTAAAATCTGTCGTTTGAAAAATCTTATTAAAGAATTTCATCTTGTATCTTAAGTTATTTAACTATACTGCACTTAGTAGTATAAGGGGAAAAGAAAGGCAATACACCTACTTCATTACCATTCCAATTTCTCAAAAAAGTTAAGAATATAAGTAAACAAATCTAGAATATAAAAATCATGCTGTTTATTAAATACTAGTCACATTTGGCAACAAGGTTGTTTTCGAGGACTAATGCTCTATAAAATTTTCACTTAAATATTTATATACCTTGCTCTCTTAACAGCTTTTTCAGCATAATATTTGAATGATTCATATTTCTAAAGTCATATAACTCATATTATAGAAGCCTTATGATATTTTGTTCATTGTACTATATATTTCTCTAATTTGCTATCAGGTGGCATAAGATTTAAGTTGCAATTTGAAATGGAAGAAATAAACTTCAATAAATACGAAAACGTTTTTGCTGAAACCCAGCATATTTTTTAAAAATGACTACAGAAAATCAAATCCCTTAGCACTGTAATCTTACATGCACCACAGAATATTTTTATTATAATTTATGCAATGTCTCGAAGTATTACTCAATACAAATTTCTCTGGTTCAACATAAAATTCAGTTGTAACTTCAAATAGATTTAAATGCATTAAATAATATTTTACTTCAATCAATAAATGCATTTCTGAACAATTATGGTCTAAATTTTATACAGTCCTATAAATCATATTCAGTAAAATTATCTTGACAATCTAACATTTCAATCTGCTGCGATCAAACCTGACCAAGTTATAAAGCATTCAATATGATTATTTTAAAGCAATCTACAATTTCATTTTTTAGAAATAGTCTTGGGGAAAATCCAAGTGCTGATTGGCTATTTTTCTCAAGTCAGTTCAATGGAGGAGTCTAAAATAATGCATTTTTTTTTCCAGAAATATAATAAACACATTGAAATTTTCATAACTCAATCAGTTTTAATTGCAAAAGAGTGGAACTTAAGTTATTTAAAATATTAGTGTTTCAAGTTCAAGAATATTTTATTAAACATGACTCACAGAACAGGAAATCTGTATAAAAATTTAAAATTTGTTGATTCATCAGAACATGTATTGATTAAAACTGCATAAAATATTATTTAAATCATTTAGACCATTTTATTAGCAGGTATATATCCATTACTAAAGGTTTACACATTAGCTGTTGGGCCCTGTTTAGAGGGGATATCTTGTATATATTAAACTATGTATCCTTAAATGTAACTGAATATTGAATTAATAATATAGCTATTTTAAAATGTCACAGAAAACTTGTTCTCGCATTCACTTTTTTGAGAAAATATCATATTTCTTATTTTTTCCATTTCATACAGGCACATACTGAAAATTACACCTTTTTAGGTTTAAAGTGCAGTAAGTTAACTTATTTTTCAATTTGAGCTTTTGTCAATGTGATGGCACCATGTTGATAAAAGCTCATTTTTCTCAATGCATTCCTAACATGCTCATGCAGGTTAAATTTTATTTTGTACAAAAGAAATTGCTGAACAATACAATTAAAATATTTTTTAAAAATTAATTAAAATAAACTTAATTTATAGGCTAAAACAATTGTATCATTAAAAAGATAATTTTTTGAACTTTAACTTGATGTAAAAATCATTGTTGTGTGATAATTTCAGAAGTTATTGTAAAAAAAAGCAAATTTTGTTTAATTTTTAATTTAAATTCTGATTTAAAAAATTTTAAAGAACCATTCCGAGGTGAACATTCTCGGTTTCTAAGGTATACATGTACCTAATTTGGTAGCTGTAAGTTAAATGGCTGGCCTGTAGTGCCAACACACATACATTTATTCTTTTTATCAGTATAGATAGACAAAAAAATATAGATAGATATAAATAAAGGATTGTTATTCTTTAGAGATTTTTCCAAATACTTCAAATTAGTCTAAATTTTTCATTAAAAACTTTTCACAACTAATAAATTAGGTGAGTAATGAAAAGTTTCTGACTTGTTGAACAAGTAAACGCATTAGCTTTGTATTCAATTTCAACAATTTCATTACCAAAATAAGAAATTTATTTTTCTGAAAAGAAAACAGTCTATCTTCATGCCATTGGCAACTATTTCTTTCACTATTTGTTTCCCCAAAAGTAGACGATATTTTGAATGGGCTGATATTGCTCATTTTCCCAATTCTTTAATAATGTTTACTGAGTGGAATCTGCCAGACTGTTTTATGTGGTTATAGGCTACATGTTGTGAAATATTTTTCATTCAAATTTCTCACTTCAATATTTTAATTAATACCAAATCCTCTTTCAATACACACTTGTTCATGATAAAGAATAAAAATTTCAGAACTCTTCGTATTTTTTAAATTAATGATCTTAAATAAAGAATTTTAAAAAAAAACCTCAACCAATCTCATTTTCCCGACATAAAATTTATCGAAAGTGAGTAAAGGCGATTTGATTCGGAAATCGATAAACTCCATGAGAATAGCATCTTTATGTCATCTTTTATTCTTTCTGAGGAAAGTACAACACAGAATATGATTCATTTTCCACATTTACCTTTTCTCTGCTGAAGCAAAATTTGTCGAGTTCATTATGCATTCCAACATTTTTAAAACAAGCTACTAGAAATTCACATTTGAAAAGCATATAATGCTGTCGGATATTGCTTTTGTGGAATGCAAGTCTTTCAATAATTTGTCCCTTCTTATGCCTGAACTCATTTTATAAATTGCAGCACAAGATACATTGTTAGAAAACTCATACTGGCATTAGCAATTTATTGAAGAAATAATTTCAAATAGGAAATTTTCTTTCAAAACTTTAAAAAGTACAATTGTTGTTTCACTTACAAAAATCATACATAAAAAGGCAAAAATGGGTCAGCGCTGATATATTTGAAGAAATGGCTTAACATTCTTTGTCATAAATGCATGTGAAACCAGTTGAGAAAGTCACACCACGGCTTCATTGTATACTTCCTAATGAAGGTTATCACTCTCCCTCCATTGCCATAAAAGTTAGATACCTTAAACAAGGCCGTGAATACCACAAGTACACAGACTTTTATTTTCACAGTATAGGAAGAAAAAAGGAGAGAACCGAGTATGCTCCAAAACATTTTGGCCAAGCAATTAAATCCAAAATTTAAGACAGAGCTACAATTTTAGAAACAAGATAACAAATTTCATTTATCTAAGTTGCATATTTTTGTTACAATGTTTATATGCATATGAACATACAAATGGTCAATTTGAAGACAGATTTGGTTCAAAATTTTGATATTGATTGATACTTTAGATGCTAACACTGAGTGCCACATTTTAGAGATGTGGTAGCATTTTGTGTTTTTAAGTATTCTATTCATTTGTACTTGAACAAAAAACATTGGGAAAGGATTTCACTAAAAATTTGGTTGAAATCTGCACATTTAGTATTAAGAAATTCCAGCTCAAAGTGTTTTTAAAATTACTGTGTTCAGAGATAGACATAACACCAAAAATGTGTAATGTGTTATTTGAAGATTTGAATTGTGGACATTGAGCAAAACCTCGAGTTGAATAGTTTGTACACAAAAAAGTAAATGAGGAATTTTATTGGCATTAATTTATTTTTGGTATTGTTTTGTAAAGAGTAAAAATGACTTACAAGTAAATTTTTAGCAACAAGAACATTTTTTTCAATGTATTTTTAAATTTTGGTAACCTTGAATCCTTCAATGTATTCACATTTAAAAGTCAATAATGAATCAAATGCATATTTTATAGCATATTTTTAAGAAGTTCTCAACTTTTTCACAAAAATTAATTGAAATAAAAATACTTAAATAATTCACTAATGGAAATTAATTAAATGACGCTGAAATATAATAAACAAATGCTCTACAAACAAATAATCATGCGCAGATCAGGTGAAGTTCGTCAAAAATCAGGTGAAGTTCAGCAAAAAGCAGGTGAAGTTATTTTTAAAAACATAACATGAAAACATAAACATAACATAAAATCATAACAAAATTATTTCTAAAAAGAAAGGATTTTCCCTTTATCTAAACAAGCAAAAGGAGATGAAAGAAGAGTTAAGTAAATGAAATAGAGATTTTCCCCATTCTATCGGTATGTCCCTAAACTGGGATAAACCTTTCTAACTGAACTCTGGATTAATTAAATAAGTGAAACATTGGAACATTCAACTTTGCAAATATTATATATATATATATATATATATATATACACACACATACAGTGTATAATTGGGCAAATCTAGCATCGTGACATGATTTTTTTATTTTATCAGAAATATATATAAATATATAAGCATCTGGATAAAAAAAAATAAACACTTTATATAAGGGCATAAAAAATGAGCAGTTTTTAAGTACTTTTAATGACATTATGCACTGTGATTGTTTGGCACTAATATTTTTCTAAGAAATTCTGCTCTGTAGTTCTTTGAGTATTCATATTTTTACAGTTTTTTGCCCATTTTATCTTTAAATATTTCATCTTTTTATACGGTTAATCAGCAGATTTCGTTTGAGATAATTGCCCATATTTAATAATCTGAATGGCAAGTGATTCTGCACTTAATCCTTGTTTCAGAAGTGATGACCGAGTTCATGTAACTAAAACTCGACTCAACTTTAGGTCCATGAAAACAGGTGAGTATTGCTCATACCCCTTTTTAACATTAATGGAAATTGCCTGGAATTTTCAATTTCTATTCACCAATTATCTATAAACTGGCAGCAGGATACTTACGCACCTCCAAATCATAGGCACTTCCTTCCGCAACACTAATGATATTAGTCACCAGATCAAGAAGCCTTTAATTTATATCAAAGAGAGAATGTTTCCAACAAGCAGGATCAATTTCCAACACATTTTGCAACAGCAAATCATCTATCTTCTGCAAGTAGAAAGCCTTTTAACACTATCCCCCTTAATACAGACTTTGAAGGAAAATGACATCCTTTAGTAAAAGTTTGTGTTGTTAAGAAATAAAACGGAAAATCACGAATCCACAGAAGAATCGCATCCCTGACATTGGAGCGACAAATTAAAATATCATCATACTAGATTTGATGCAATTGACTAATGCAATTACTTAAAATTCAATTTAGAACAGTATAATTCTTTTAATAGTAGTTCAAGGGATTGCTCCAAAACAACATATTATTGAGAATGATGATCAAATGTGTTTTCTTGTGTGCAACTAAATAAAACATGGGTTGCCACTTAAATCTGGAAAAAAAAAATAAAAAAATCCTGGATTTTCTCCTATGTACGTATATTAAAGATATCGGTAAATGCAAAAAAAGCACTCATGTACCACTCCTTAAAATCATATTATAATACATTATGATTTTAAGGGATGGAAAAAGTAAGGAAAGAAAGCAACAATTTAACATTATTCAAAATAATAGCATATTAAAAGAAGGTTTATATTTACATTTAAAACAATTTCTCTTTACTTATTATTTAGAATATAGTAAGACAAAATTTATATATTAAGAGGGATATACTACCTTTCAAGCTCTTTAATTGTAAGTCCCACAAAATTAAGGACTCGGGAAAAATAAAACACAAAGCATTTTTGCTATCATGATACAAATCATTTAATGATTACTGCAAAAAAAAAAAAAAAAAAAAAAAAAAAACACCTACAAAGCAAGATTGTTTTTCTTTATTTAATAATTTTTGCAATTTAAGTATTTGAGCATCAATTTCTGCAGATTTTTCAATCATTAGTTTCATGGAGCTAATCCTTAACAAATAAGGCACATTTTCATACATTTTTCAGCTATTTCATTTTCAGTGAACATATGTGAAAATCCAATATAATATTGAATGTATTAAAGGATGAATGTGACGGAACAAATTTTAATGACCATAAAAATTCAGATTTAAATTATTGTTTAAAATCGGTTCATTTTTTAGCATTCAATTTGACGTTTTTGGATTTGACATGTCATTTTTTTCTGTATTCCTTTTATCCAACATTAACAATGACTTTTTTGAACTGGCAGACAGTCTTGTATGTTTTCCTCTTTTGACAAGGTTGGTAAGTGCCTATTTTCCCGTCTTACTTAGGCTTATTATCTTCTTACAAAGCGAGCAGTATGCTATAAATGGATTTTGCGGAACTTCTTGAACCTGAGGCTGTGCGCGAATGCGCGAGGATAGAATCTGGTACCTTTCGGTTAGCAGTCCAGTAACTAAACAATTCTGCCAGAACTATCGTTCGGGTAGAAGAGTTGTTAACTGGTTTATATGCTATTCACCACAGTACTCTCCCTCCAGTGAGACGGAGGTGAGACGAACGATATGGATGTTGAGTGGTGATGTAATATTAACTGTTGGCTTTAATGGGCTGGTAGGAGAGTACTGTGGTGAATAGCATATAAGCCAGTTAACAACTCTTCTACCCGAACGATCGTTCTGGCAGAATTGTTTAGTTACTGGACTGCTAACCGAAAGGTACCAGGTTCTATCCTTGCGCATTCGCGCACCGCCTCATTGGTGACCTCAGACGATGAACCCTCAACCTTCGTACAGCTGTTGTGGCGCCATCTACCCGCAACCAAAGTCGCCAGACACACTTGGCGCATTAGCACCCACACACGCTTGGCGCTATTCAACTGGGTATCGGCCCATACCTGGACCTTTACTAACCGAAAGGTCCCAGGTTCTATCCTTGCGCATTCGCGCACCGCCTCAAACCCATTCAGCAAAACCAAGATTTTTTTTATTATCTATCCAATTTGTATTAAAAACGGATTTTTTTTAAAAAAAATATTCTAATCTACTTTGAATAAGCACACAGTTTCTCAAATAATAAGCAAACAATTCAATAAACTCAAGTAAGGTAGACTGAACACCACCACGCTGCTTCTGCAGATTGAAATGTTCCTGCCAAAGAAATGCATTCTATTCTTTCACGCAGTTATAGAAGTCTCGCGCATAATCATCAGCTGCAATGCGGGAACTCATGGAAACAGAACTACTGTCTCACAAATCGATAATGGAATGATCTATACAGAAAAATGGAGGAGAGTAGAAAAGTTGTAAGTTTTTGCATTACACAATCGCGAATGATATTGTTTCTTTTTTGGACGTGAATCTTTTATTCTTGCAAACTTTGGAGATATTATTTTCTCATCTAAAAAATGCTAAGTAAAAATTCCCTATAATTTCCCAGTTTTTATAGAAAAATTCAAATTTCCCTGCATTTTCCCGTTTTTTTTAAATATTGATTTAAAATTCCATGTGTTTTCTCGGTTTTCCAGGTTCTCCCAGTGGCGTGGTAACCCCAATAAAATGTTCTTGTTTTATTTTCAAAAACTTGTGCATCCCTCAAAATTCCATATCTTACTACTTCTGCATGTATAAGAAAGATTAATGCATTTCTCAGACAAGAAAAATATCTTTATTCGAAAGGAGCTTTGAAGCTTGAGTGCATTTTTAATACTATACCTACTGCTAAATCAATCATCAATGGGTTGGTAAATTAGCTTCAAAAGATTTTTTGGTCATATTCAATAGGTATTTCTAAATCTTCAAAGAGGTGCTGTGGTGGTGCAATACACTGTGCCAGGTGAGAACAGTCTTTTAAAGAATAAATTTTATCACAAGGATAATATTACACTGAAAATGCTGATTTTGTCATAATATAAACAGGAACCTGGCACAGTAAAACAGCATATTTCTTAAGAATATGCCCATTGTGTTCTCCTTTCACAGTTGTTAAAGCTTAACTGACAGTTGTATCAATTAGTGCCCTTATTGTAGCCTTTTCTCTCCCAATGCTGGGAAAAGGTTCGGAAGGCACATGCTTAAAAGTATGAGATAGCCAACAGCAGCATAATAAAACAAACTTAATTTCTTGTGAGACATATGAATAAAAGCAAGATATGACATCAAACATTATCATAATAATCTGACTAGTAAGGAGTCCAGCCATTCCACGCAGCTTTACAAATTTCACAGCATGCTGTTATATTAAAAATGAGATTACTATTCAAAACATTTAGAAACAAATTCTTCTCTTTCAACAACAAGGAGTTTGATGCTTGGAGGGTTCTGATAGGTTGATACCTTGCAACAACATTCCAAACATGCTTAACCGATACACTATGGACCACAGGCCAGACGCCACTCAGTCAAGAGATTCTATCCGGTCTGTTGTAAATTTTAAATATAATCAGTATATACAGATTTAAATCAGATTAGGAAGAACTTTTAGAAACTCAGTCAAGATTCATTCACTGAATTAAACTTAAAATTTTAATTTTTTAATATTCCTCGCATTTTATAAAAAGTTACATTAGCTCATTAAAATTTTATTTGTTGCTCATTCTCAAAAAAAATTAGCACTTTTGCCCTATGGGATTCATATTTGAAAACTTAGTTTTATCATTTCAGTATGAAAAAAAAGATGATTTATTTCAACAACACTGTACAGGCACATTAGATGCATCAAAGACAATCAATGGTATCTAGCATGATGTCTCCCAATAAAAGGATTCCCCTCTGTCCTTTATATTGGAGGTATGATGATAAGTACTAAACTTCCTGAAAAAGATTCTTCAAAAACTTATCTATGTTCTGAATATCAATTGACCTTTGACCATGAAGAATACAGAATCCTATTATTTTGCCCAAGAATTAACTTTTGAGTTCCACAAATCGAAAGATCTCTTCTAAAAGACATTAATGAAAAAAACATAAAATTAGTCATCTACCATAGAGGCTTTTCTCCTCAAAGCATCAATAGATACACTTTTCAGGAACCGTAAAAGTCTTGAGAAAATCTCATACACCTAATCTCTCAAAAGCATTATGGATTTAATGTCATATACCAACTCTTTGCAGGTATTGTTACTCTTTAGCAATCTTCTTACTGACTGTACCAGCAATTTAGAATAGATATCATAACTTGGATACCACCATTTGAAACAATTTAACCCAACAAACAATAGCCATCTGAGAGTAACCAACCAGCTAATGGAACTGCATTGAAAATTATTTATCAATCCTGATATTTTCTTGGGAAAGGTGAAATTTTTTAGACAAAACTGATCATCAAAAAATTGCCCCTTTCCCATTTTCCTAACTTCAGCAACTATTTGTTATTTTAATGTAACTGATGTTTACATTATACTTACCCTTTAAGCTTCGGGAACTTAAAGTCAGAAAAGTTACTTTGAATATGGGCATTCAGTGAGAAAAGCTAGAAGATGCTTTCCCCCTCTTTTAAAGGCGATTGTTGGAAATAACCTTTCCGATTTCGACTACCCGTAAAGGTAATTGGTCATTGATCCTCTACATCGTAACCAGGTTGCTTTTTTGTGATTTTACCACATTTGTACCCTAGAAAAAGCTTTTTATCGCAACTTTCTTTTCTTCTTCTGAAACATTAGTTTACTAATTCTATAGGAGAAAGTATTGAATTAAATATTATGACATTTAATAAATTGAAATTAGAATAACTGCTGAATAGTTATTTAGCACATTAAACAAAATATTGTCAATTTTCAAATCATATTTGCAATTAAATAAATTTATCAAGAATTTCTGAAGCTGTAAATTTAATTCTTATAAAGCTTGAACTCATCATTGTGAATTTTATTTTGTTATTCTTCTAACTCATCAATTTTGATAAAATGTGAATATTAAAATAACGATTTATGTGACGATTTATATATCATGCATAAAGATCCTAATTGTTTATATTTCCTTTTTAAAAATATTCCCATTTCTTTGTACATAACACAGATAACAATCATCTGCTGTTTTGTAAATTAAAATATCTTTGAATGTTTTAGTATTACTATATTGCGCACAAAGAAATCGAATATAACTTTTATTCCTAACATAGTTCGAACGGTTTTTAATATAATTACTAGTAATGTTTCCTATTCTATCATCGATTCTTACAATTTATAGTTTTTTTTTTCTTTTGCTGAGAATTTCAATTACTCATTGCAGTGTAGTATTTTTGAAAAATATGTTCAATTTTGTAGACAATCAATAACTGAATTATAACAAAAAATTATTTTTCTGCAGAAACATTTACTAAAACATAGGTAATCACCAGATTTAAAACAATTAATTTTAAAAAGTAAGATTAAATATGGTTTACTTAGAATTCGATACACAAGATTACATTGCGATAATATTATGCTGAAAAGTAGTTAGCTAAAAAACTAAAAAAAAATATATGACATTCTAAATGAACAGCATTCATTATTAAATCTAGAATTCCTGAGTTTTTTATGCAGCTACTTTATTTTATTTCAATACAAATATTTCTGGAATAATTTAAATGTCTAGTAATTTCTCAGGGATTGAAATGAAGGTATAAAGATTTTAATATTTCTCTTCTGATATAGAAAAACTACTAATTATTATTTTTGAGATTTTAACAACCTCCTTCAATATTTTAAAATTAGAATTATAACTTTTAATGAATGATTAATTATAAATAATTAAATCAATCATTTTCATAAATTATGAAAAATAATGGTGAAACCAAAAGTTTACTTAAAAATCAAAACCCAAATGTATTTTTAGCTGGAATATATCCAGTTCAAGCATTAAAATTTAAAACTGAAAAAAATTATAAGTCATGGATTCTTTAATACTGTGTTTGACTAATACATTAGTGACTGGGAAGTATATATACCCATGGCTCCAGTGTGTGTGTGTGGGGGGGGGGAGTAAGCATGAAGACAAAACAAAGTGTTCTGTCACTTTTCAATGTAAAATATAATGACAGAGTGAGAAAAAGATAGTTTTTCTGCATCATTTGTGACGAATGGGAGTGAAGAAGTAAAAATTTTTCTAGGATGCCGATTACCTTCATAATACCATTCCGTCAGAAATAAAACTTCAAGTAATTCTTCTTCAAAATGTTTAGTAAATTTTTGGATCAAATATTTAGATGAATAGATGGGCCCAACTATAAACATTTATTATTATAAAGTTACAAAATTATATTAAGTTAAAATATTAAGAAATTTATAAGGTTAAAAATTTAAGAAACAGGGGAAAAGACAAAAGTTTTCAATTGAGTACTAATCACAAATGAAATTATACACTCATTCCATACCTCTTAGGAATATTACTTAAAAAAAATGCCACCAAAGCAGGGTTTACAAGACTTATTAGCGCCAACAATGATTATAACAAATGCTGGACAAAATCTCCTGACCCGAAGGGGTGCAACACAAAAAGGTTAAGAGATTTTACGAGGCAATTAGGGTTCAGCAGGAAAGTTCAAGTGGATGAACGAAATTCAAACTCGTTGCTGGTACAGCAGTTATACCAAGCCGTAAGGAAAGGTAAAAAAAAAAAAAAAAAAAAAAAAAATCTGGTAAAGCAGTTGTACCGCTTGTAAGCTAAAAGTTAATATTCTTTAAAATACATATAATATTAAATTTTTTAAATACTAGATTATCGATTTCATACAATATCAAAAAATATCTCCAACTTTGATTTTAGGTAACAGTGTACATGCATCATGATTAGCCATATGCACAGATGTGAGGTTACATAAATGAATGAAATAAAAATATTTTTTGAATAAAAAATAATTAAATTACTTCAGCAACTCCTAAATCTGATATTTTCAAAGTTCCACAGTTGGCAAGCAACAAGTTCCCAGGCTTAATATCCTTATGTACAACACCTTTTCCATGCAGATATTCTAGACCATCCAGAAGCTGGCAGAAGTAACTATTAAACACATAAAAAAAATGTGAAATATAAATTTTAACATACATAAGTTTAATTACTTTATGGAAAAAAATAAGGTACAACTAATAACTCATGACAAAAAATGTAAAAGAACATATATGCGCAGGGGGGGGGGGATGCTTCTCATCTTCAACAAATTTTTCATTAGATCATGATATAAACTGGGAACTTCTATTAAGAAAATTTTATTAGTTCTTCCATGAATAAAATTTCAGAGTGATTATATTCTTTCCTTACTACAGTGGCAAAATTTCTACGGCATATAACTATTTATTAATGTTATTCAATAGTTATATGCTATTATAACTAATGAATTTATAATAATATTTCATCAAATGTTTTACTATGTATATTCAATTAATTAAAAATATATAAAATGAGCAACCCTGAAAAATTTTTTTGCCTTCATATTTATGAACTGTTTTAAATCTGGGTATCAGTTCTGAAACTTAAAATATGAAAATTCCACATTCAACATTAAATTTTGCAATAATTAGAGGTTTCAAGACTAGAAAACAAAATCTTTCAGCAGTAAAGAACAAGATCTCTACAATAAAACAAATTCCAGGGATTTTAACAAATCACATATTTTCAATAGATATTCTGCAAATTGTTTGTGCGTATGTGTTCTGCAAATTGTTTAAACAAATAAACTAATAGTAAGAGAAAAACTGTTTCAGAAAGCGATTTTAATATTCCTTTTTACCTTGCATTGCATCTATTCTCAGCCCCCCCCCCTTCTTTACTACAATACAGAATTTCTGGAAGATGCTCATGTTAAAAGGACTTGCATTTGAAATATTATTTGAGAAAAATGTAATTTATAATTTTAAAAAAAATGTTATTTAAAGACAAACAAATACTTTTATGAAAATAAAATTCCAAGTTATATCCATCAGTAAATAGCAATTTTCACCAGGAGATTCTTCCAATGAGTTTTAACAATTTTAGATTTTTTATCTAAAAAATAGAACCACAATTTTATTTGAGCAAGCTTTAACTTAAAAACAAGTTGAATTTCATCTAATTAAATTTCAAATGGAGTCAGTCAATTCAAGTGATGCTAAAACCACATAATATCTACAACTGCATGACTTTTGGCATTTCAGCAGCACTTGAGGTGAGAATTGCTCTGCTATTAACATATTACGTCAAGAATGTTTGATATCTTTCACAGCAGAATGTTCAATCTTGTTATATTTTTATGCATGTTTTCCAGTAGTAAAAAGAGCTTTGCTTGATAAAGTAATTTATTTTTAATTATGTACTTGCAAGTTTAAATTCTCATGTCTTTCAAAAATGTTTATCTGTGAAAATTAAAATAAATTTTTTAATAATAAATAAATTTTTAAATAATAAATAAATTTTTAAATAATAAGTTTTTAATAAATTTTTATAAATTTAAATAATAATAAGTATAAAATAAATTTTTTAAATAATAAGTTTAGATTTATTTTGAAGTGCAATAACATATTATATAAAGCAGTGTTTCACTTTAAAATAAAACTGCCTACTTTTATTTAGAATGGTTTGAACATTGTTGTTTTTATTTGGGATAATAATGTAGAGCTTCTGTGACCAGGACCAGTTAACTTCGTTAAAGGAAATTTTCTAGACTAAAAAAATCATTTTTAATAAATATTTCTCTTATTGTTGCAATTATTGACAACTAAATTCCACATAATTCTTGGAAACAAAACTTAAGATATAAACTCCTCGATTTTTATAGTGCGTACTCTGATACAAAGTACACAAAATTATAAAATTTAACTATAATGCACATCGAGAAAAGATTTCTTAATGCAGATTCTAGTATTTTAACTCAAGGACAATTTGGATTGAGGAAAAGGTGTCTTCAGATATATTTATTCGTCTTTTGATACACAGAAATATGATCATGTACCTTTGATAATTCTTGCTGCATCATGCAGAAAATTACCAAATGATTAATAAATAGCTCTTATTTGATTAATATCAATTGAACTAACAAAGGAATTTACTTACTCTTTACTACAAAGTATTTAAAAATTGTATCATATGGCAAAATCAAATATATCAAAACACAGTTTACAATGGGAAAAAGTTAAATAAATTTTAATGGATATCTTATAATTCATTTTTTATATATATATATAATTATGGATCAGAATCAAATGTTCAGCAAGTACAAATGATCTTCAATGGTAATTAATACCTTAACTGCTGCATTTCAAATCGGAAGTCTCATTCACTGATTTTCTCATTTTATTAATTGATCACTTTCTAAATATGTGATAAAATAGGTAATTTTATTGAAAAGCATCATTTCACACTACAGTAGTGTTTTTATTTTTATTCTGAATAAACAAGGCATACAACACTTTTTAATTCATGTATAGGGTGACTTTTTTTTAAAAAAAAGAAGATAATATTAATGATAACATAAATAAGAGTGAAGTAAATATTTACTTTAAGAGTAAAATATACTTTTTTACCATCAAGATGATGTAATTTCTTCACTGCCATATTTCAATCTTACTTAATTTTTTTAAAAATGTCTCTCTTGACGTAAAAAACAGTATTTTAGAGCTTTTTCTCTTCATTAATTAAAATTAACTTGGTATTTTTCAAAGAATTTTTAAAAAATTATTCGATTTAATCGCATTTTTTTATGATTTTAAAAACTAAAATTTATACCCCACCTTTTTTTTTTCTTTTGATGCAGTCACAAAATTATATTGTTATCTTCAATAACATGCTTATATAATGAAGTGGAAACATATTTAATAGATGAAACAACACTTCAAATTTTAAATGATGTTTGAATGGATATTTTTTAGAGCAATTATTACTATATTTAGTTAATATCAATTCAAGTATTATTTTCAAACACATACTTGTATCACACTTATATCAAACACTTATCTTGTATTTGATGCAAGAATACATTAAAATCAATTACTGAAGCTCTCTCAATATGAAAAAAAAAACATTAGTAGAGTTCAAATTTCTATTGAGATACTTCACCTTATCAAAATTTGTATAATTAACATTATAATTACATGGATGGTAATTCAATGCAGCAAGATGCTTCCATTAAATCTCCATCAGGCAACAGCAAAGAGAGTATCCAAATTTTATCTTAAAAAATAAGCACATTTTTAAGCATCTTTAGAGTAAAAAATAAGAACCAATACTAAGGAAATGTGTGTTATGATGAAAGTTTGGCAAAATTATGAAATTTTATGTGCATATAAATATAGAATAACAACAATAATCTAATATATAAAAAAGAATGAATGTTAGTATTTTATATGCTGCTGTACCATTCATCTGATTGCAATAAAACTTTGTGAATGTATTGCTTGCCCTTGCGCAAAGGTTATAAGCATAGCACAATAATTATATCTAATATATAAAAAAAATGTTGATTTAATGACAACATTTATGTGCTAACCCATTATTCGCATCAGAAGACCAACATGTGACAATAATTGAGGCAACTTTTCTTAATGGAAAGTCGAATGGTGAAAATGTGTTCATTCCACGCATTCCCGTTATTTTCAACGATGTACCTTTTGATTTTAAACAATGTTTTCATGTTTTTCACAAAGCCAGTTGCATGTTGGATGCTCACGAATCAGAGAGCCAAGAAATTTATTTGCTTTTGCTGAAGAAGGAAAAACAAAAAATACTGTCTACCCCAAAATACTTGAATAATAAAGTAAAAAAAAAAATATTTATACTTTCCATTTATATCTCATTCAAGTTCAATTAATGTATTCTTTGTTGACAAGAAAATAAATATTAAACAAGATAGCTATTTCAGATTTCAATTGATATTTCCAAAATTATTTCTTCAGTGGTAGCAACACACTGGGTACCAGCTAGTTCTATATATATTTTGAAAAACAGTCAAATAAAATTACTTTAAATGCTTGTATCATGAAAAATCTTATAGCACATTCACTGTACATTTAAAATTATTTTATTATACTGTTGTTAGCTGTTTTACAAAAAACATTACACCAGCATTTCATTGACATATCAACTCCTCAGGGGGGAAGGGGTTAAGAACATAAATCTAGAAAATAAAAATCATGCTAAGTTTGTTAAATATAAACATTTTTTTTATCCCTTTTCAGAAATTTTACTACCTCATTCTTTCAATTTGTATTGCTTTTTCATCAATATATATATTTTTAATCTTTAAAAAGAAAGAAAATAATAATAATAAAAAAAAAACATCTGGACAAAAAAAGGAAAGAGTGAGTGAGAGATCAAGTGGGTCACCCATTACAAAAATATTAGTCCTAGAGGAAAACATTTATCAGTAATCTAACAGCTTTTTAGATCCTCTAGTCTGACACTTCCCTTGACAAGCGTAGTATTATTTTTACTTCTCTTTCCTTGCTATATAAGAAACATACATTTATTGGAATCCACGTGGTAATAGGATGAGTCTTTTCATACAAGACCATTATTGCTTCGAAATTTCTCAATCTATACATCTAGTTTTACATTCTGGAATGTTTGTTATTTTGTACACTGACTTATTTAATAGTTAATGGCATGTAAATGTAAATCGAAGAACTGTGAAAGAGAAATGGAACATTTGAGAATTCTATTAGATGAGGTTGAGTCTTCTCAAGAAGAAAGTGATCAAGCTAGTGAAAATGAACTTGATGTTAAAATATGCAGTTTACAAAACAGCAAAAGTAAATTTGTGCAGAATGAAGTAGATTACGAAAATTCTGATTTAAAACAAACAAAGTACCTTAAAAAGCAAAAATAAAATAAGTTTATGGAAAAGAAATAGCAAATCAAAAACGGAAAATGTGTTCTCAAAATATAATAACTCCTTTACCAAAAAAAACATGCAAGATATTACATGCAATATAACAGAACATTTAGAAAGTTGGGAATTGTTTTTTAATGCATAGAATTTATAGTATAATGGATATATATTTATATTGAGAAGATATCAGTAAATTGTACCAGATATTGAGTTGCCAAGAAGATCAATGAAATGGAAATGAGACTTTTTAAATGGCAATGAACTTTTATATTTATGCATTAACAGGGTGTGTAGTGAGAAACTTCTGCAAAAATTAAGTACTTTTTAGGCACCTTAGCCCTAAAAAATTAAGCATCTTTGTATAAGTATGCATATGTCAACTGCGTATTTTCTAAGCATAGTATTTTGTTTCTTCTATTTTATAACAATGCATAGATTTTATTAAAAAAAATTCTTAAAAATTAATTTTAAATGCTTCTTTTTGAAATTTCAATATTTATTTAGGTATTTGCACAACATCTTTTACCGAAAAACAATGCCTTTTTAGATTTGACAAAAACATAGAAATGATCATAAAAATGAGAAAAAAATTAATACCAAAAAAATTAAGTGAACTTTTATAAGATTAACAATAAAAATCTATAAGCTTTTTTAACTTTTCTTAAAATTAAAATATGAAAATGTCGATAGTGATGTAGAAGTTCAGCATGACCACAAATTTTGTAATTGATTGATTTTTATATAAGCACCACCAAATATAATCCAACATGGCTGGGATGGAAAGAGTAAATTTCTCCAGCGCTGACTCATTCTATTAAGTAATTTTATTTGCAATCTTATAAAGCTAAGAGCTAAAGCATTCCTATGGCTATCATCATACGACTGGCCATGTTCTAAAAATAAGCATCCCTGGCATGTTGTTGCAAGCATCCGAAATACGAATTTGGGTTTAGACGCATTCTACCCAATTGATTAAAACAAAAATTTGACTCAAAACTACACTTATAGTCGTAAAATTACATACCAATTTTGCTATATTTAAATCGTTACATATTCGAGTTATCGTGTTTACATATCTCTGAAAGTACAGATCGACATGCAGTGAACCCCTTGTTGGATTTGGCTCAAATTTTGACAGATGTTTATACAATAGATATTAAATCTGCATAAAAATTTTTAACTATCTAGCTCTTTTTGTTTTGTAGTTATCATGCTAACTTATATTCGAACAAACAAGCAGATTTCCTCTAAACGGATGTTGCTGAAAATTTAATAGAAATCTACAAGTTGGGTGGTGTGAAGACCATATACCAAATTTCATCCATCTAGCTCAGTGTTTTTGTGTTATCTTCGTCACAGATACATATTTTCTTTAAATGTGTTTTCGAATTCAAGGAGCTATGAAACATGGAGATTCATTAAAATCTCGAATTTGAATTTTTTGACGATGGAAATATTTTCTCTAAATTTTGTATACGAGAAAGTAAAAAGGTCACTTGAAGCATTTTTTTAAAAATTTCTTGAAGCAAAGGCGAGATAATACATCGCATTGCTTCAAAATTTAATAAAACATTACAAGAATTTTATCAATGAATATGTTTTAAATTTTTTAAGCTAAGAAAGTAATTTTTTCTTTCTTTCACTACAATTCTAACAGCTTCAGAATAATGTTATTCAACGATTTGAAAAAGAAATATCACTTTGAATTTCATTATAATAAAAATCTTTGTTATAAATAGTGTTCAAAACTAAATCATCAGAAATTATTTTTTTTTAAATTACATTCAACCAAACAAAACTTTTATTATTGAAAAGCTATTTTTTTTTAAACTTTAAAACGGTGTTAAAATAACTTTTATGCGATAATATGCTTTGATGTTATGAAGAAAACACATTAAAACTCTATTTTTTAATAAAACTTCGAATTAAAAGTTTGAGAAATTCGTTCTTAATGTGCCTCTAATGGCCAAAAAATAACTTCCCGAATTTCATGCTCCTAACTTTAATGGCTTTATGCTGAGTGTTGCTCAGGACAAGACTTTATATAAGAAGAGAAATTTCATTTGGAGAGGGGGATTTCTATAAAAGTTATAAAAAGAAAACAAAATCATCATAAAATAATAGAACCTAAATCCTAAAAAATGCAAAAAACTTTTTTTATTCATTTAAAAATATTTAAGTGCCAGACCCAGCAATTTCTTTTTTTTTTCTTAATAAAAACAAATTTGGCAAGATTGGTCCAACAAGTAAAAATGTTCAAATGGATGGGGACATCAAAAAATAGTGCAAAGGATATTACGATCATTGAAAATGTAAGGCTTCAAGTTAAAATTTAATCATACTAGACTTTACGCAATTGACTAACGTAATTACATACCGCAATTAATTACAATTCAATATAGTACAGTTGAATACCTATAGTAGGTGGTTCAAGTGATTGCTCAAAAACGACATATTAACGAGAATGATGATCGAATATGTTAGTGTTTTTAAAGCAGATTTTCCCATGTTCGATATACCGTTTTGGCGCATCAAATTCATCCTGGTATTTTCATATTTTCTATTGATCGGACTAATCTACATATTCTTCTTTAACAACACATAAAAGTTGAAATATATACTTAACAAGCTAATAAATTCTTCAACATTTAAAACATTAAAAATTGAATATTTTTTGATTCATAAAAATTATGGCATAGTTTGCATTTTGTACTACTCCTTCCAAATAACTATTCCAATATTTTAATAAAGGGCAATGCACATTGTTGCAGAAATTGAAGGGAAAAAAATCACTAAACACTATCTTAAAATGTGCTGGAACCCTTGGAATTCTTCCCTTTTGTTAGTTTTCTTTTTTGATATATCCGGTAAACAAATCTTTACGGCCATGATTTCGAATTGTCATATTCAACTTGTGGGGAGAACAAAACAAAACGGAAAGTTTTCTTTGTTTTCAAGAGAAAATTAAGCACTATTCAAGGACCTTTTCTGAAAATTAAGCACTTTTAAGGTGCTTAAAAATGGTTTTTAAATTTAAGAACATTTTATGGCACTACACACCCTGATAAAGCATCATATACAAATGAGTAATATTCACAGGCTATTGATATATCAGACATTAAAATTTTATAGAACATAATATCCCATAAAAGATTTATATTCCCACTCAGGTTGCATGCAGTTAGTTAATGAGACAGTTTTTCATGAAATTTAAAGAGTAGACAAACTAGTTGCCTTAAAATAATTTTTTACCGCTTTCACTCAAAATTGCTATATTATTGGTGAACATGCCATAATTCATGAAAAAGAGAAATTTCATGGCAATGCTCTTTTCATCAATATATATATTTTTTAAAAAAATAATAAGATATGGAATCAGAATCTTTATCTTAGTAGATCCCGAAACATTTTACCGCTATAATACGGAAATATATGCTGGACAACAACTGGAGGGTACATTCAGAAGGTAATTTCATTGTCTTTTGAAATTACAAAAATATTTGTGCATTCCTTTCTTTGTGTAAGGCAGAAACATGAGGATTGATAATTGGTATACATGCTATCCTCTAACAAAAGAACTTTTTTTCAAAGAAGCTGACCACTGCAGGATTCCTGAAAAGTAATAAGGTTGAAATTCCCATTAAGTTCTTATAAACAAAAACTCAATATTTAAAAGTTCACTCCTCTGCATTCGGATTTCAAAAGAAAATGACAAATATTGCATGTGCCTAATATATCAAAATATGTAATATTATTTACTATGCATTGTGATGACATTATTGATGAAAATATTAAAAAGCCAGAAATAATTCAGTTTTATGATGCAATAAAAGAGGAGTAAATGAAATATCATTATACTAAAAAAAATCAACAGGCGGCCAGATGTAGTTTTTTTTTTATTGCATGTTGGACATTGGAATTAAGAGTTCTATTGTCAACAAAAAGCCCTCCCTTGCAATGTACAAGTAGGGGAAAGTTTCTCAAGAAATTAGCATTATCTCTTACAGAACTACATATAAAAGATAAGAAAAAATATGCAAATGCTTCCAAAAATATTATGTGAAAACATGAATGAAGCAGCCTCTAGTGGATTGAAAGAGATTCTATAAAAATGGTCCAAACACAATACAGGCCAATGAGTTATATGTCCAAGATCTAAAGGCGAAAAAAAAAAAGTATAAAATTTAACAATTTTATTTGTAAAAATCATTCCGTTGTTTTTAAGACGTGTATGTAGTTCTTTTGAATGGAAAGTTTTCTAGATGTTAAAAAAGTTTTCTCAACTAAAGAAGTATACTTTTTAAATGAGATAATACATTTATTATTTACAATCAAACTATTTTATTAAAATTTACAACATTCTTTAAAAGTAAAAACTGATTGGGACAATTCAGTCTCACAGAGCAATCTCCAACATAAGTGCTGGGTGCATGCTTTCTGTCAGGTTGAAGCTTTTATACAAAAACCATTAAAAATATTAGGTTTGTAAAGACTGAAAAAATGCTACACACTCTGAAAAATAAATATATTTCTACACTTGTGGATATCAGGATTTAACTTCCATTTTGAAGTCCCGAAACAATCCTGTAACCACATTTAGTGTGGTTACAGGATCTAGAATGTAGATCCATGCTAGATCCATGTAGAATTTAATAATTTCAATAAAGCATACATAGTAATTATGGAAAAAAGTTTCACATATTTTACCAATATATAAATTCGCCATACACCTGCACTAATCCTTATTATGATTGCCTGAAAAATAGTAAATAGTTAAAGATTAAAATAGCTTTTATTTGTTTTATCATTATCATTATTCTACTTGGAAAATATTTTATCAACTTAACATTTCCAAAGGCTAAAAATAATTTTTAATTGATTTAATCTTATTTTATATAAGGGGTCAGGTTTTGCAAAGTTCTTTAGGGATCATAATATTTGGATTAAAATTGCTATTTATTTCCATCATCAGGCAGTTTTCTCTTGATTGAATAAGATTATTAGATGACACTGAACAAAGATTCTTCAACAATACTGGTGCACAAATTCATAAATAAAGTAATAAAACAAGACAAATTAATTTTTAAAAACTAGTCTAAAAGTAGCATTTATCATCAATTCCAAAAACATTAATGCTAAAGCAGAATTAAATAAGGTGTAATTATGCAACCAATAAAAAAAAATTATTCTACTAAGAATTTGATCTGATACATTACAAATTATATAAAATATAAATCAATATTTCTAAACTAAAAGCCAAGAACTAATGACAAAACAAATCTAATCATATAAATCAAATTATTCTAATTAAAAATGAATGCACAAAACAATCACAGCAATTGTTTTTCAAAAAAAAAAAATCAGTTTAACAATTGTAACCAAGTAAACAAACCCCATGTTCTTATCACAAGGCACAGATATTCTGGATTGTTTTGGTTGATGCGGCTCATTTGGTCAGTAAATCGCCAGTGCTCCAATAGAATAATAACTTGAAAACTATTAATTCTGATTTTTTTTTCAAGAAAGATACAAATAAATAGGTATGAAATGCTTTGATATTGAATAGCCATCAAAGCCAATTTGGCTGCTGGGAAAACTTTTATAAAAGTAAACATTGGATATTTCCACCATTTTGATTATACAATAAATTCAACATTCGTTTATTTTTGGGATAATCTATTCTAATTCCTGAATCAGTTCTCATACAAAATGAATATTATTTACGGCAAGATGTCCCAATTTAAGTAACATACTTAACTTTCTGATGTTTAGTTGTAAAAATATCTTACATATGTTAGGTCAAGTTTTAACTGTTATTTTAAATATTAAGTTTAAACTACCTAAGACTACTCATTCAAAAAATTTACTGTATATTTTTGAATATAAAAAATCCAAGTATAAGCTGTGAGTGAGTTTTTTTCTACAAAAATTATCAAGATTCCAAACTTGTATATAAATCAAACAAAACCAAATTTTTAAAAATCTTGCCACTTTCAAAATTATCCCTATGAAAACATATATAACCAAGCAAGTTTAAATGGATGGAATATTTTCCAATCAAGTTGCTAAAAAATAAAATTCCAGATATCAATGACGATAATTGTAACCCTGAGCATCTATCTGAAGATAGCACATCTATTTTTTTTTTTTTTTGACATTTGATGTCTTGTATATGATCTGTTCTATATGTACTGCTCTTATTTTCTGTGCCATTTTATATTTTGTTTGACAAATGAGTCTGAAGACAAAGTTTTATACAGTAAATTTCAAACCACAAATAATCATACTTGAAGAAAATTTTAATAACAACATGGCTGTTCAGTATTTCTCCAAAAATCCTTCATCCAATGCAAAAAGCAAGCAACAACAAAGAATTCCAAAAATAAAACAACTAATTTTCATCAGAAAAAAGAAAACTAATTTCACCTCCACCACAGTTTAGCTTTAAAAAAAATTCCAAAGATCTCAACTATATTGTATGAATTCTTTTTCTGATGTATACATACATACATTTCATATCTTCACTAGTTTCTAAAAAGATGTAACATATTTTATTCTAATATTTCAAACTGCATCTTTTTTTAAACTTATTACTTTAAATTTTAAAAAATAGATCTGCAGCAAATAGAAATTTTACTATACTTCATTTAATGGAACATAGCTATTCATAAAAGAATCAATAACGGAAAATTTTTGTTAGCAATTTGCATAAAATATAAATATCAATCAGGGTATGCAGTGAGAAACTACTGTAAAAATTAAGCACCATAGCAAATAAATAAATAAAAAAAATTAAAAAAATGTGCCTTTGTGCATAAATAAATCTGCATATTTTGTAAGCATAGAATGTTTTCTGTTTTAAAATAATGCAAAATTTTTTACAATTCATTTTAAATATGTATTGCTTGAATTTAAATATTTCTGCATTTGTACAACTTCCATAGCAAAACTAATGACTTCTTTTTGATTTTGACAAAAACATTAACACTGAAAATATCAGCATTTTACCAATACATTGGAACTGCTATTGGAAATCAGTTATTTGATTCCTTGCGGTAGATTTAGTGTTAAAACAATCAGAAAAAAAATTCAATACAATTCAATTCAATACAGAAAAAAATTAGCTAAATTTTATAAAATTAACAATAAAAATCTATGATATTTGTCAACATTTCTTAAAATCAAAAATTACCAGTTCATTTAGATGGATATATGAATTTTGAAAAATGTTGAAATTGATGTAAAAGCATAACATGACAAAAAAAAAATGTAAATGATTTTCATATACGCAACAACAAATAAGATTTGACATGGCTAGAATGGAAAGTATACATTCGTTTCTATAACTCGCTATATTTAATAACTTTACTGTCAGTCTAACCATGCTAAGTACCAAAGCATTCTGAAATGGTAACACCATCATAAGATTCTCAAAAATTGCCCCAAAATCGAAAATAGAACAATGCCATGCTCTAAACAAGGTTAATAGAACATTTTTTTAATAAAAAAGAATAATAGCATTCAGAACTGGTCAGACTATATATATATATATATATACTTACTAAAAAAATGTCTTACTTCTATTTCGGAAGTTTATTGAAAGTCCTTTTCAAATATTTAACATTTCATAAATTTAATAAAAACATCCTTTTTTAATTTATATGTAAAAAAAGTCTTACTTAAACTTTAAAAAATTATAGAAAAACATGATAACATATTTTACAAATAAATGTAAATGCTTTAACAAGTCCTAATTTTAATAAATAACAAACAAATTCAAGAAGTTAAAAAAAAAAAAGTAGCTTTGCAATTAGAAGCAAAATGAAAATAAAGAATGCCAGTTTGAGCATTTTTTGAAGCCAATATAAGAAAATATATTGCATTGCTTCAAAATTTAACAAAACTGATCAAATGACGATTCTTATTGAATGAATTGCTTTAAAATTTTTAAGTTTAAATTAAAGCACAGAAAGTTTTTTATTGCGACATCAACAGCAATAAAATAAATTGGCTCAATAATTTGAAAAAGTAATGAAGTTGCTTTGAATTTCATTGTAATAAAAATCATTGTTACAAAGTATCACCAGAACTAATTTTTCAAAAATTACTAAAACTAAAGAACAAAATGCATTCACTCAAACAAAATTGGTACCAATGCATGTGTGTGTGTTTTAACTTTTAAAAAATTATAAAATATTTTGTGCAATATGCTTTGATATTAAGGGGAAAATAAGATTAAAATTGCCATTTTTTAACTTAAAATTTTGAAAAATCTGTTCTTAGAGGGTGTCAAATATCCAAGAAGTAACTTCCCAAATTTCATGCTTCTAATTTCAATGGTTTTTATGGTGCATTGCCTTATCATTTAATCCAAACCTTTGCATATAGATTTCATTGGGGGAGGGGGGAGTTAAAAAAAAAGCATTATAAAATAATAGAATCTGAATCCCAAAAAACAAATGTTTTGAATAATATTTTTAAAAATTCTAAGCACCATATTTAAAAGAATTTTTTCTTACTAAAAATTAAAATTTAGTAAGATTGGTCTAACAAATAATTTTCAAATGAATGGAGAGATTTAAAAAAAATACTCCTTCAAATTAAAATCTCATTATGGTAGATTTTATGCAATCCACTAACGTAATTACACACAGTATAGAATATCCCTTTAATAGGTCATTTAAGGGTTTGCTCCAAAATAACATACTAAAGAGAATGATGATTAAATATGCATCATACTAAAGAAGCTTCAATGTGTTTTTAGAACAGCTTCTCCCATATTTAATGTATCTATTGGTGTACTGTATTTTTATTTATCATTGATCAAACTATACAAAAAGTTAAAGGTATAACTTAAGTTCTTCAACATTTAAACACTAAAAACTGAAGGTCAAATGCTTTTTAAGTATGGCGTATTTATTTCGTACTATTGTTCCGGATAATTATTCTAGTATTTCAAAAAAATGGCAAAACGCATTGTTAAAAAAAGAAGTGCCAAAAAAAAAAACAAAAAAAAAAGCCGATTAAGAATTATCTTAATATGTGTGGAACTGGATCTATTTCACCTTGGATTCTTACTCTGAATTCTTTCCTTTTTTGATATATTCTATAAACAAACTTTCACCCCCATGTTTTGAAATTATTACATTCAACATGTGGGGAAACAAAATACTTTGCCTTTCTCGAGAAAATTAAGTACATTTGGGAAACTTTTTTCAAAATTAAGCACTTTTATAGTGTTTAAAAATGTTTCTTAAATTTAAACACTTTTCACGATGCTATGTGCCCTGAGTAATGGGCAGCATACATCTACCTACAATAATTTCTACTAATAATAAAAGACAAAGTGTGTATGTATATATGAGCACTCTATAAGGCAAACTGTTAGAGCTGGAACTACACATTTGGTAGAGATATACTTAGGAATATAAAAAAATGCAACTTCAAGCAAATTTTAAATAAAAAACTGAGAATTGAACACTTTTCACCATAACTGCACGAACTATTAGAGCACGAATATAAAAATTACATCATTTTAATATTCAAAACATTGCCATTTCAATAATAACCAATTTAGTTTGCTGTAGAATTTTTTTATCCATTTTTTAAAATATTTTATAACAATATATTTGCATGATGAAATATTATCAATGTACTTAACTCATTTTTATTTTGAAATAAAAAGTGAAGTCAAAAATACTATTGACCAAGACCAATTTCAATTTACGTTTCTTGAGCCACAATCCTTAACGGAGGGTTGTAAAACAATAAGGAACAATAAAATAAAACAACATTATCATATTCCGAAGTTAAATGCCAAAACTAAACTCTTGTATGCAATAATTATAACAACCATTTGATCATTTTAAAGATCAAATAATACAGCATAACTTTGAAAAAAGTAATATTTCCTTTAAAAGCAAAGAAGAATTTATCTAAAAAATATTAATATTACAAGCGTAGGAAACTTTGAATTATTAGCAGAATTAGATGGCAAGGCAAATATTGATAAGAAAATTCCATGGGAAATCTACAAAATGACTGGAAAAAGACCATAAATTATTATGAAAATACTTTTGAATAATTTATTTATATATATACAAATTTACATAAGATCATATATGCAAGTTTCAGTCAACAAATAATATATTTTTATAATTGCAAATATGTTTTCTTTAATAAAAGATCAGTCAATTGTTTTCATTTTATGTGCACATTAAAACTTCTTTTTCTTTGCAAATAAAATTTTTTTCCCATTTAAAAAAATAATAGAATAAAAGGTAAGAAAGGACAAATGAGGAAAAATCATAAAGTATATAATCTCTCAGTAGATAATCAAAAATTTAATGCATTATCACAAATAATGAAGTTTAAAACTCACCCATGAGATTGCCAAATAGGAAATTTTTTTTCAGGAGATGAATCCAAAAGCTCTTGTAAAACAGACACACAATATTCAAATATTAAGTACAGTTTTTGTTTCTCTTCATTAAACATAACTTCAATTAATTCAATTACATTCTTGTGACGCAATCTTCTTAGAAGAGATATTTCTCTGGAAGAAAATTTTAAAAATTACATTAAACCAAATAATTCCTTGATTAGTAATTCTGTATGCATACATTTTTTTGTGTGTATGTGTGTGAAAATTTCAAAAGTATTTTGCAACTGAAAGATCTAACAAAATTGCTAAGCTTAATACATAAATAGCAAGACAGCAAACAAGATTCAATAAAAAAAAAAGCCATGCACCTTATATAATATTTAATAATTTTAATATATATATATATATTCTTACTGCTACTTCTGTAATAAAAAATAAATAATATTTACAAAATAAACACAAAATTGAGAAAATAAATTTCATTACATTCATCTTAAAAAGAACTAGCGAACTACAAATATTCACTTAAAAAGCTCTATTTAAAAATCAATTTTTAATACTATAAACTATTGAAAATACTACAAGATCATTCAAAATTAATGAACAGATGAAACTAACAGGAATACTTTCTTACAGCTCAAAATAACTGCTATTTTCTTCATTTAACACAAACCATAGAAAAATAATTCACCTTGGCCTCATTAATATTTTAATTTGAAGCAAGATGATTTATAGAAAATGTTGAAATTAAATGAGGGAAAAAAATTAAGTATGAGAAAATGTCATGGACCAAAACACAAAAGTTATTAATCTTTAATGTTAAACTCTTGCCAAATAAATAAAATACAATTTGGTTTCTATAACTCAACGGCATTCATGATTTAAAAAATTTTTCACATTAAATTACATTTAAAAATCTATCTTAGCACAGTCATATTTTTAAAAAATATCAAAACAAGAGAACTGGGTATCAGCTTTCTTGCCAAGGTAGAAAAAATTCTTACCAAACTAATATAGCAAGAAGTTAAAAAAAAAGTTACCACATTTGATGATTTATTATCTTAAAAAAGTTTCAAATTGGCCTCATCTGCCATTATGTACCAAATTCTCCAACAGAAAAAGGAGATATATGTAAGAAAGAACAGGATCAAAATAACCTGCTTTACAGATTTGATAACAAACATTCAAATGCAGCAATAAGTGCATAACTAAGAAATGAAAATAACGTAAGAGTTGTATATTATACCTATCAACATTTCTTTCTCCATTCGGAATTTTTCGCAGCTTTCTTTTTTTCAATATTTTCACGGCTCTACGACAAAGTGAAGTAGAGTCTAAAGCTTCTTTTACTTTGCCATAAGACCCTTCCCCTAGGACATCTCCCATCACATACTTTCCGATCATTTTCACTCGTTTCTTTGGAGTAGTACATCGTATTTCTTTAGAATCAAAACGATAAAATGCTACTGGGCCGTTATCCTCATTTAACCAGCTATCTATAGGTTCCCTTTGAGTTCTATAATAATCCTCATCCGAGAGTGCATTGAAATTACAAGATGAATTTGCCCCGCCATGTGCTCCCTCGGGATGCCAAGCATGTTGAGGGTAGTTTTCATTGCTTTCTTCGTCTGAATCTAAACTAAACTTACATGGACGATATCCGTCACCTTCTGCTTCATCCATGAAAATTTTTGAAACAAAGGAAATGAAAAAGAAAGCAAAAGTGAATAACTATTATAGTACGGCATAACAACTCAGTTATGAAGCCGCAAATAATACTTCAAGTGGAAACATCTAAATAGTATAAGTCGTTTAAAGGAACCCCTTGGTCAGCCACTTCGTTTTATTTACTCTGTAGGCCCCAGAGGCCCACAACCAAGGGGTCAAATTCAAATCGCGAACTTCGGACGGAGCGGTATATTCACATTACGTATTGCCAAATACTGCTGTGCAAAATTCACTTCTAGGATACTACGCTATGCAATTACAAGAAAAATTAATTTAATGAATTTTTTTCTTTTTGTATTTCATATCAGTTTAAAATAAAATATACTTCAATTTTTTAAACGATATATTATTTTTCTACTTGATAATTGATCAAAGTTCAATGTTTCATCAAATGCAAAGATTTGAGAATGGTATGTTGTGTTGTATATTTTGCACTGATGGTAGTAAATAGGGATAAGGAATAATTTGAGAATTGTTATTCTGTAAGCAATTTCAAAAAATCAGAAATGCCACTGACGAACACCAGTCACTCAGAGTCCTATCGACTATTGTAAATCATCGATATGAAATTAATCGAAGTTTTTTCGATTAAAAGTCTTGAATTACGATATGAAGTGCTTATCGATTCGGTTTGTCCAATCTGGTTGAGTTTTGAGGATAGAGGAACAATAGATAAACGACCCTCCCAACACAGAACTCTTATTGATCCAAGTTCAAGAAAATGATCTCTTAAGTAGTTTTAACGGTACACATTGTCAACATGTAGGGTCTGTCCTCAAAGTGATATTTCCTGAGAGAATTCTTCCTAGAAGATATCGACACTTGAGCTAACTCATTGACTAATGTTGCATGCACTCAAGCATTAAAATGGTTGCCATATTTTAAACTTTTTCAATAAAAATTTAGTGCATTGACAACGTGTGACATCTGGTCATCAATAGAGATGACAAATATTTTAAGAATGTTATTATGTAAGCAATATCAAAAAGTCACAAATATCAATGATCACTACTTTTCAAAGAGAGTTGTTACTCAAATCTTTGATATGATTTTACTGGTGATATTTCGATTACAGGTCCTGGATCTATCCATTTAAGGAACAAGAATTCAGTCATGCATAGAAAAAGTCATTTACACATTGCTCCACGTTCCAGGAAACCCCCCTCTCCCCTTCAATTGTTGTTGCTCCCCTTTAATAGTTATTGGTAACAAGCAGAGAGTTTCTCATTCCACAAAGAGTCTTTTGTGCTCTTTCAGTCTGGAGCATTTCGCACTCTTTCCATGCACTTGATTTTTAGGGGTTCTTTGATGCCTGTTGATTTTACCGACAATTTGAGGAAACCTTCCAATCGACGTCCACAGACGAGAGTAGTCCTACAATGGGTCAGATGGCAGATTTACGACTATATCCGTAAAGGCAACGGCCGTCAGAACGAAGCTCTCCCGAAGCCATGCCTGATAATGACTACTGCTAGAAGCAATACGCTGCTTATCTCATTGTGCATAAATCAGATTCCTTTCAAGCTCAAACTTCCACAGTAAAAAAAATAAAAAAAAAATCTTTTTTTTTTTTTTTTTCCTTAAAAAGGTTTTGTCAAACATTCAATGGTGCGAATAAATTCCATATGTGAAATCCCTTAAATGGTTGTAAGGCCATAATTACCATCATATATTTAATATTTTTCCATGTCTGAAACGATTTTATATTCACATAATTAAATTGTCTGAGCCCGGTTAGTAGGAGAATTCCACTGCCACCAAAGAATGTCCAGTTTTTTTAAACAAATATATGACTTATTTTTAAATCCTTTTGAAAATAAAAGTGATATTTTAAATAAATTGCCACTGATAAATTTCCCATCATAGATATTTAATTACATCTTGGATGATGCATAGAAATTCATACAAATGCGAATACTTTTTTTAAATGCGTGACAGAAAATATAAATGTTAGCATAAGATATAAATCAATGATTTTTATGCATCAGTAATATGGTTGGCAGTGTGGTAAAGATAGAGATGCATATTTCACGATTTTTTTGAATAACAAATAATTTTGCTATTGTTATTTTTAAATATTTGTTCCAAATATCTGTTATTTAAATCATATTATTATAAAATTTACTGATTGTAATTAATACTTAACTTATTAAACTAAGTAACGTGTGATTGAATTAATTTATATATTTCAGCTTACTTTTTAATCTTGATTCTTTTCAAAACTATTTATTCAATTTATTTATTGGAGTAAAGCATTTTCTGAAAAAGTTGAATTTTAAAAAATCATTTCTTTAAAATGTACAGTTTAGTTCTATATTCTGCCAATAGATGAGGCCCGCAGAGTGAACAAAATGAATGCCATTAGAAATTCATATTACAGGCAATTAGAAATGATCTTAATGGAATAGTGCATAGTCAAATGCGAATATAGAAAATTCAAGGTCGCAAATACCTTTAAGCGGAGCTTGTGATTTTACACTTACGAGCACTTTCCTGTGAATAACTCCAATTTCAGTGATATGAGATTCAGTGACGCGATAATTCCAAGAATAATCGGTCCGTTCACTTTTTAACCCATCCACAGATTTCTCCTTTTCCCTTTATTACCGTTAAAGTGATGGAAGAATGCACACCCTGAAGACAGAAGAGAAGAATGTTTTGTGTTTCAGACAATTCCTTTCCTCCCCCGGGAGGTTATGGGATCAGCCGATATCCCTTCTTTTCTTTTAGAAATGTCGGCTCAGGCCGCTCTTGGCCGCGTAATGTCAATACGAGGAGTTGTACCTTAGAGGTATTAGGTTAAAGGAAATCCACGATTCTTTTTATTCCTTTTCCATTTACAACATATTTGCCTATTACAGACTTTAAGATTTTACATTAATATCGTACATAAAATTGAAATCGACTGATTCCTTCGATGACTTATTCGTACATTAATTTGAGAATGATCAATCGTATAAAAATTTTTAAGCATTATGAATAAAATTCTTTTTATTTTTCAATACCCAGGATAAAAATATCAATAGTGAGGGAACTTGAGATTCATTTCACTTCTAAAGATTTTTATAATTCTCTCTCACTTCTGCTGTTTTCGATAACGAAGCATTGTCTGGTGTTTATCATGAGGTTTCATGGTACATTAATCTGAGAATGATCGACTTTATATTAATAAAGCGAAAAGAAAATTTTTTAAAGATATTTATTTTCCATGTAATATCCAACAAAGAGGTCATATATTCTTTTTTGTTCCATATATTTAGAAAATAAGGTAAAAACGTTATAGTGTAAATATTTTGCATATTTTTTTGATGTGATTTCATAGATCGTTATAAAATGAACCATTCATTTCTTCAATACAATTAGAAAGAATCATTAGATGAATGCATTATTCTAAGCAAAAATAATTTTATATTCATTTTATAGGTTTCTTGTATTCTTATAATTATATTTTGAAAAAAAATATTTTTATTTATTTATAATATTTGTTTTAAATCTGATTTGTAAAGACGGATGGCGTAATATTATGCATTGCTCTGAAATGCGATTCTTTTAGAATGGAATTTCTCCATTCTCTACATTGTTTAACATTTGCTACATTGTTTACTACTTTTAAGTGTCACAGATTGGGAAAAGATATTGCTTTCTCCTTCTGCAGATTTTCCGCCCAGTAGGAATGCTAATTAATACCCGGCCACCCGAAAGCAGTGTCAGGACACCGGTTACTTATCGCGTCGAAACTTTCGTTTTGTGAAAAAATAAATCCTTTTTTTCCCCCATTTCTGAGAAAAAGAGAAATTGCCTTGTAATTTCAAAATACAGCAAATCTGTGTGGGAATTGGTAAACGTTTTTCAATTGTTTCATATAACACTGCATAAAACTTATGTAAAAAAACAAATGCTTATAATTTTTGCTTTGTTATGGGTCTACCTGTTGCAAATTAAATGTGTCCAATTCTTTGAATTTTAAAATTTTTTTAACTTATTAAAATATTTTATTATCTGGAATTGTAAAATTATCACTCGAATTTGGAAAGATTTAATTCCTGAAAAAATATATATATTTGTATAATTTTTATATGGAGTGAATTTATTTCTTGTTCTACTATTAAAATATTTGTATCTGTGTTTTTTTGTATATGTGTGTGCATTTTTAAGAATAAGTAGAACTGATTTGATTTCATAGTATTGAAAAAATAGTATTGCTGGAATCTTTTTATAACTCTTAATGAATTAAAATTATTTACTCTGCATTTTTTATTGATTTTTATTATACCAAATTTCTTTAAAGTATCCACAAAAATGTTGTGAATACTTGGTTTGATTCTCCTAATCTTCAGAAAAATAAAACTTTTACTGTATTTAAAATTTTTCACTTTTTTTCATTAATATTCTTATTCTATTATACTTTTCTGTAAGTTTACCATAAAAGGCCTTAGGGTTGAAATTTTTTCACAATTTTTCTATGGGTTATTTACTGCTGCATTGCTATTAAATAAATGTATATATTCGTTTGTGTTCAAAAAATATGGAAGAGACTAATTTGATTTTGTAATTAAAAAATAAGTAAGAATCTTATTTGATGTACAACTGCAGTAAAATTCATAGTTATAACAAACTTACAGCTATTCCCATATTTGCTTCCTTTGCACTTACTTGTTCTATATGCAAGAAAAAGTAAAACACATTCATTTTTACGTCTTACAGTTTTTATATTAATTTTTATGAGATTTTTGGAGGCCCCAACCACAATTAATTTCTGATAGAAAGAAAAAGTAGTGTACAAAAAACATATTCAAGTCTCCACAGGTGTTTAGTAATTAGTTATTTAAATGAAAGTTATTTATCCTCTTTTCCGGTTAGTGTTTTTCATAGAAATCGAGTCATAAAAGGTGGTAAAGGGCAGAGTAAACTCAAAAAGAGGACGAATAAAGGACCGACCTACCAGGCACAAAACATCTGCTGATTTTCCGTAAACCTTTTACACACGCACCGATTTCAATCAATGGGCATGAATCAAAGGTTTCTGATATAAAATAATTTTCTCGGATAATGAAAAAGAATTTCATGAATGAATCATGCACGAGAATTGAAATTAAAAGGTTGCTATTAAAATCAAACTAATTGGGTAGAAGTTCTTTTTATCTCAAAATAAATAAATAATAAAGTACATTCATAAAAGTACGACAAAATTTTGCCTAAATAAATTTATAAATGTATAACAATTTAGTAATCTGTAGTGAAAAATATGCATTTTATAAATTCAAATCACCGCATAAAATATAAACATAACAATTTGTGGAATAGAGACCAATACGTTACAGACAAACCGATTTTCAACTCAATTCCCAGGGAAACTTCAGAAGATATAAGCAGTCATCGTTGACATGTCACTTTTACGTCGCGTGAATTGACCTCATTAAATGATTTTTTTTCAATATGTATTATAAATTAGAGCTCCGAGTGATATAATATCTTGACTTACAAAGTAGTACTGAAGAAGAAGTTATATATTCGTCATCCATGCATTAATTATATCAAAACTTTAAAGTGAAATCCAATATTGATAAAAGTAAAGTCTTAATAAAAAGTATTTATTTAAAAACGGAAATCTAGGGTGTTGTCGAATTCAACCGACAAATTCAGAGGGATGATAGTAGGTATCAAGAGGATGAAGAATCACCATATAACATAGGGTTCCAAAAGACGTTTAAGGGCTGAACATCACAAAAATATAAGGAGTCAGAGAACTTTCGGAAACTGTAAAAAATTAATAAAAAAATAACAAATGGTGTTTCAACTATGAATTTGTTTTAAGTGAAAGCACATTCTTAAAAGCTATTTTTCATTTAAGTAACATGCCGATTTGATGAACAAGGGGGGCGTAAATAATTGAAAACGAAAAAGTAGTTTAGAACCCTTATTTGCAAAAATATTAAAAATTTAAAAAAAAAAAGCTTGAAAATATAAGTAATTTCATACTCTTTAATTTGATATAAGTTTGTAGTGTGAAACTGAAGAGGTTGTAAGATATTCCAGAAAAACTAAAATGTTTGCCGGGAAACATCGCTGCAACATCGGTAACGATGTTTAAGAGGGTGTTGCCAAATTCGAAAGGTAAATTTAGAAAAGTGATAATAGGCATTAAAGAGATGAAAAATTATCATAAAACATAGGATCACAGGAGACGTTTATTTTGAGAATATCGCAAAAACAGACATGGAAGAGACAATCAGCCTCGAGAAGAGAATGGCCCAATGAATGCGAAGATTTGGAACAAGGTAGTCGAGAAAAAGAAGCTTTCTCGTATGTAAATTTTCCATGCGTTCGAGGAATATAAAAGCAGCGAGCATTGCAGAAATGATGATTCGAGGAATATAAAAGTAGCTTGTATTCATTAAAGAACAATGCAGAATTAATAGTCGATAAGTTTCATTCGCAAACAACGTGTCAGATTTCACGACTGACGAATATGCGCATATGCATTTAATTTACGGCCGAGAAGATGGTAATGGAAGCCTAGCACAAAGAATATATCAAGAGCAATATCCAAGTTGGTGTTATCCACACCACAGCACCTTTGAAAATATTGATCGACGTTTGCTGTAGACAGGATCCTTCAAAATAAAAGGGCCAAAATGCAGGGCAAAAATGCAGTGTGCGCACACCTGAAACAGAAAATCGAGTTTTGCAGCACTTTGCGGATACCCCATCGACAAGCACTTAATAAGTTGCAGTGGGATTGGGTATTCGGCACGAAATGGTGTGGAAAGTCATGCGGGGTGAAAACATGTAAAAGGTCCAGAAAGCAGAATGTCCAATGTTTTGCAGAAAGTCCAACTACTATACGATCAGAGGTGGCAGTAGCAGGGGGCAAGGGGGGGGCAATTGCCCTCCCCCCACGTTGGCGAGAGATTGAGAGTTTCGTTAGCAGAAGTGTTCACTATTTCAAAATGATTGTAGAGAGTTGCGCTTTATCGAATATGATTATTTAAAGACCACCTTACAGTTAATATATTGTAAACAATCGAAATATCCAAGTAACGGTTAAAGTGCTTTGACTATATTTCGCAAAATAATGGATAGGGTGGTAGGTCAATACTATGCCGTATTTTGCGGACAATTTTTGATAGACTGACTAGGAACTGAATGCAATGGATGTCGAAAACATTAATTTCACAGATTTTCATACATCTGATTCAAATGTCTTTCATTAAGCTTATAATTTGTAGTACTTTTGGCAATATAATCGATAAAATAACAAGTGAATAAGATATCGACATGGTGATAGTCCCATTTTGCTGGCAATGTTTGGTCGGCCGACTATGAATTCAATGCGGTGAGTGTCAAAGATGTCTTCAGATTTTCAGACATTTAATTGAAATGTCGTTCATTTAACTTATAATTTGCACTAGATTTGGCAATATATCCAACAAGTGAATAAGATATCGCATTCTGTCAACAATTTTTGGACGGCTGACTATGAACTGAATGTGATGAATGTCGAAGACTATATCCACAGATTTTTAGACATTTGATTCAAATGTCATTCATCAAACTTTTAATTTGCACTACTTTTGAAAATATAACCGACAAGGCGACAAGTGAATAAGACATAAGGCATGTCGCATTTTGTCAAAAAATTTTGATCGACCAATTAAGAATTCAATGCGATGGATGTCGACGACGTTAATTCCAATTTCTCAGTCATCCGATTTAAATGTTATAATGTTCGTTCAGCATATAATTTATTCTATATTTAGCAGAATAATCAATAAGCTGGCAAGTGAATAAGACGTCACATTTTCCAGACTAATATTTGTCTTTCGGCTAAGGTTTTATCATAGATTATGGAAAAAAATTGTTTTCATCGGGCACTTCGATTACTTGTCAGTGGAATTATTAGAGAAAATGATGCTTTTATATTCATGAATAGGACGATAGAGTTGTTTTCCATAATTCATATTCAAATTCAAGTTCTAAAATTAATCGTCATCTTATTTATCTAATTATTACTTCCTCGGTAACGAGCTGATAAATTTATTTTATTCATTTCACCGTGAGAATTTTCTGATTAAAATCTAGTAAATGTTTAAACTAAATTTAATAAAACACTCTTTTTTTGACACTCTTGTGAATATGCATGCTAAAAAGAGTTATTTTGCTGTAGCTAAATTATGTAAATTCGTTATAAATCATAGGAGTGAGTAAATTGTATAATTGTAAATTAAGTTTATTTAACAGTAAAATATCTGTTTTCTTTTGCAACCTAATTTATCAGGCTACCATTAATGCACTAAAGAAATATTATCGACTGCAATTAACAATAAAAAATAAATATTTGTGGTATAGTAGCTTTTTAGCTCCACTGAAAGTGTTTATCCAAGTATACACTAAATTTGTTAAATAAATTACTATCTAAATTCTTCAGACTCTGCATTCAATATTATGACTATGTAATCGGGGAACGTATCGTTTATATATTTTTTTCTTTCAATTACTATTCGCTGCGAAAACTATATAATTTCAGATACTCCTCAATTTTTAATAGACTTTGAATAACGATGTCTTGATAAAAAGATGATTATAATAGTATAGAATATTCATAAATAACACATTAACCTCTTGACATACGAATTTACTTAACTTACTAATAAGATGGCTGATCTTATTTATGATACAATTATTATTATTTTAATTCCTAGAATAATATAAGGGCATTTGAGGTAATGATGCGTTTTCAAGTGATTTTTACATTTTAAATTACTTAATACTTTCATTTAATTGCAGATTTAAAATTAAACATTTAATAATTCCATACGTGAGTCAGAACTCGCCATTGTATACAAAGGGGTATACTTTGATGAGAACCAGAAACCAAGCTAATATTCCTCCCAAACTAATTTTTTGGGAGGAATATTAGCTTGCAATAACTTCAAATTAAAAAAGTACTTAACCATAAGAACGCATGCCTGAAAATGAAGATAGGGGAATTCATATTCAAGATTGAACTGTTTTTTAATAAAATGTATTGGCTTTTTAGGCCTAAATATATATTGAAAAATAAATGCATGGAGGATTTAATGTTTAAGCAGTTCATTTTTCATAAGATTATTTTTCATATCTTACATAAAATAGTAAGTTTGTACATATATTTGCAAAATATTTTCTGAAGCCTTTTTAAGAAACAACATTATTATATCTTTTCCGCATTCTATATGATTCGTGTCCGAACGATAGTAAATTTCTGTTGATTCAAAACACACCTGAATCCCTGCTAGTTACTGCAATCCTTACTTAACAAATATTTTAGGTAGGGGACCACGCATAAAAATCTATTTTTGGCGAAAACACCGAATATTTTTTATTTATTATTTTGAATTTCTAAAAAAGTTTCTTTTATAAAACTTTTTGTTTCAACATTCATTTTATATAGCTTCTGATATAAAATAGCAAGAGCATGCATTTGTTCATTTAGCATGACACATCATTCTGACGCAATTTGTTTCAATCTAATATACTACAATCTAGAATGGGATATAACCATATTTTTTATAAAATTAGATCTCAGAGAAATTAAATCTCAAGAGTCTCATTAAAAAATAGACTCAAATATTGACAGTTTTTTATAGTAAAAGGAACTGAGTAAATTTTTTTTTGCAAATACCTTTGTAATTTTTTAACAATAAAAGAAACGATCAGAATTTGAATAAAGAGGACCCGAAATAGTACTTAATTTACTGTAATTAAATGTAAAATTAATTACTATGAGTTATTTTGAAGACAAAATAGAGATATTGTGCTTGACCGACAGTCGGATTTGTTTTGCCCCCCCCCCCCATCGGCAAATCTCTGCCGCCGCCTTTGTATGCGATGAAGATTTCCCATGTCGGATGGAGTTCGCACTTTGGATGCGTCGTGCCACACAGGAAGATTCACTCTTTCCTGCAAGAATTTTATTTTCAGATGAAGCCTGCTTTACTACAGAAGGCGTCTTCAACACGCACATTGCACACTACAGACTTACATCATATTAAAGAATATAAAATTCCTTATATTTTCAAGGTTTTATTTTTCTTAAAGTTTTAATACTTTTGCAGATAAGGCTTCTAAACTACTTTTTCGTTTTGATTAATTTACGACCCCCTGGCTCATCAAATCGGCATGTTACTTACATGAAAAATAGCCTTTAAGAATGTGCTTTCACTTAAAAAAAATTCATAGTTGAAACACCATTTGTTAATTTTTTACAGTTTCCAATAGTTCTCCGACTCCCTATATTTTTGCGATTTTCACCCACTAAACATCGTTTGGGACCCCATGTTGTATGGTGATTCTTTATCCTCTTGATGCCTATTATCACCCCTCTGAATTTGTCGGTCGAATTCGGCATATATAAATACCGGGTGCGGCATAAATTCGTGCAAACTTCAAAAAATCATAATAAAAAAAGTAATTCTCGAAAAAAATTGTGGTTTGCGGGAATATGTTCAGAGAGCCTTTGGATTTCGTTATTTTTATTAAAAAATGTATTTAAAAATAACCGATAGATGGCGCTCATACGGTCATACCGAGACGGTTTATGCAAATCAAGAAAGCAGAGCATAGTAACATTATAGTACATTTTATTTTAAAGCAAAAGATGCTCAAAATGACCGCCATCACAAGGTATTAAGCAAGTGAGGCACGTAACTACGCCTATTACAGCTGCATGTAACATGTCGGCATCGATGCCACCAACGACCAATTGAATGGCATCTTTCAGTTCCATCAAAGTGGCAGGAGAGCCCCGTTAGACACGAGCCTTCATTTATCCCCACAACCAAAAGTCCGCTGGAGAAAGATCTGGCGATCGTGATTTAATTTATTTTTCTTTTATTTTATACTAACCGCCTTTGGCGATCAGCCGATTCGCCAATCTTAATGCTCGTTAAAATTTTAATAATTAAATATTTTATGTAATTCCTACTTTAATAGCTTCTTCCTTAAAATATTTCAAAACTTCAATTTTTGATAGTCATATAATTCACTCATAATATTATAAAGGCCTTCAGTCATAACGTAATATGTATCTCTCTAATTTTCTGTTAGCTCCCGTAGAATTTATGCTTTAAATTAAAGTGGAAATGATTAATCTGCATTTAATATAATAATATTTTTTACTGAAACAAAGCATTTTTTTAATAATATGATTACTGAAAACAGAGTCACTGAGCATTTAAACCTTATGGGTACTAAAGAATATATTTCTTAATTTATGCAATATCTCAAGAATTTGTCAACAAAAGTTTCTCAGATCATTATAAGCAGATCGATTAATTAACAATGTTTGATTTTAAATGCATCAAACACTAAGAAAATAAATAGAAACGTTTAAAATAATCGGTCGAAAACAGGTTAAAAAAACTACTTAAAAAAACGATGTACTTAAAACTATAAGCAAATACAAAAAATATGACTAACATAAATACAATTTAATTACAAAAGCATAAAACTAACCTAAAAAAAATTTAAATCAAGTCCGCATCCGTTAGGCGGCCAGCCGGTTCGCCAATCTTCATGCACGTTAAAATTTTAATAACTAAATATTTTATGGAACTCCAATTTTAATTGCTTCTTCATTCAATTATTTAAAACTTCAAATTTTAATAGTCATATAATTCACTCATAATATTATAAAGGCCTTCAGCCATAACGTAATATGTATCTCTCTAATTTTCCATTAGCTCCCGTAGAATTTATGCTTTGAATTAAAGTGGAAATGATTAAACTGCAATTAATATAATACTACTTTTTTTACTGAAACGAAGCATTTTTAAAAAAAATATAAGTACTGAAAACAGAGTCGCTGAGTATTTAAACCTTATGGGCACTAAAGAATATTTTTCTTAATTTATATAATATCTCTTCTACAAAATTTTCTCAGATTCATCATGAACAGATCGATTAATTAGCACTGTTTAGTTTTAAATGCATCAAACACTAAAAAAATAAACAGAATCGTTTGAAATAATCTGTCGAAAACATGTTAAGCCTTCAAAACCAAGTCCGTATCCGTTGAAAATGCTTGTCAACAATCAGAACACAATGTGCATGCGTGAATTTTCAACGCCAATTATGGTAACGCAAATGCGTGAATTTTCTACTCCAGTTGGGGTAACGCTATGCAGATTAGAAATTTTTAATTTCCTTTATTCTGTTTCATTTTAATTCAAAAGTACTTTAGAATGAATCTGAAAGATCAATTAATTAACAATGTTTAACTTTAAATGCATCAAACATTAAGAAAATAAACAGAATCCTTTGAAATAATCTGCCGAAAATTTCTTAAGCCTATCCTCTTTAGCGTGGGAAAAAAAAAAAAAAACTGAAGCCTTACTCATTTGGCGGTGGGGAAATGAAAAGATTGTTTTGGCGGGAAAGTTAGTTTTTAATTAATAATTAAAATTCTAATTAAAAATAAAAAAAGGGACCCACGTGCACATTCCCGACCTCCAAGGTATGCATGTACTAAATTTGGTAGCTGTAGGTCGAACAGTCTGGCCTGTAGAGCGCCAACACACACACACACACACACACATTGAGTAATTGAGTATAGATAATCATACCAATGATAATTTTTGGTGCAAATGTTTTAAATATAAAATAAATTTCTTATGTATCAGTTTTGCAATTTTTAAATCATAATATATTTGGAAGAAGTAAATGAATTTATTAATTATGATGCCAAATTATTGTATCCGTCTGGCAACACTTTTCTTTTTATGTGTGTTTTTTTGGCAACTATGTTCTGTCAAATTGTATAGCTCTACCGTGAAGTTTGTAAACGCTTCGTTTTACGATGGTCGCGGCTCTCTACAGTTCACTTCGTAGTTCTATAACCACGGAACCGTTTTGCTATCCGGATCCAAGACTCAAGTATAATTACTGCTTATAATAACGTTTCTAATATTAAAATTTTAATAATTATTGAATGAATAATTTTACTATCAATGGTAATGTAATTTCCATCAGATTAATTATATTAACATTTCTGCTAATCAGTTCCATTTGTTTATTTTAAATAAAAATTTATAAAAACAATATTAATTAAAAATTTTAAAAATAATTGACATTCTGTTCTTCCTGTATTTGTTACTATAAATAAATGTTACTTGTTACAGCTTTAAGTGTTTTGATGAAGACATGCTACACTTTTACAAGACTGGCCTTCTTAGGAGGTAAGCAACTGTTTCCCAATTAACTTTTGTCCAAATATAAAATAATTTTAATAAAAAAATAATTGAAAAAAGCATGTTTATTAGTGAATAAAAAAATCGATTTTCTTTCTTTCTTCTTCTTTTTTTTTTACTTTTATGTTATTAACTATTACTGTAAATGTTATGGAAGCAGTTTGAATTTTTTTCTCAAATTCACTGTCAGTTGATAATACTAAAATGGAATTAAAATCTAAGTAAAATGAAAGATCAATTTATGAGTAAATTCCTAAAAATAAAATTGTACGTAGTCATAAAGAATATAAAAGCGTGTACAATTTCAAAGTTTTACCACATTAAGAAATGAGTGAAAAATCTCATTACATTAAACAGTGTCAATTTTAAATTTTCAAGTGAAAAATATTTTAATGCCATTTCCAGAAAATTGAAATTACTAATTCATGTGACATTTTTTTCTTTATTCAAAATTTGAGAATTCGTAGTTCCTTTCTGTAGCATTTTTTTCATTTTTTTTATGGTTTTGAAAAGGTAATAATTAATAATTTTTGTTTCTAATTCTAATAATTTTCTTGTTTCTAAATGTAATTTGTTTTGAATTCGTTTTTACTTGCTACCTTAACTTGAATTTTTGATAACATAAATAGAAATGGAAAGAAGGTGCAGAAGTAACTATCCTGTTAGTTTGATTCTATGACTTAGTTTCAATTCGGGATTCTTTTCTGATGAACAAATAACTTCATTAAAGTTATTTATATATTATAAAAGAGCACCCTACAGGTAAAATTCCAATTACGAGATGCACAAAAATCATAGCTAAGAACATTATAAAACATGTTAGGTATTTAATATGTGCATAAAAATCTAAAACCTTTAAAAAACACTCTGAAGGCAACTGATCTGATAACACACCGAAGTCTAAACCCTAAAAACATTAAAAGACGCACAGGAGATTTAAAAGCTACATCTATTCATTTTCAGAACCATTGAATTTAAAAATTGGAGTCAATCCTTAAAATCATAAGAACACAAGGAATTCAACAGCATCATATAACTAATCATACAAAAATTAAAAAGAACTTTCAATTTGAAAATCTATTTAAAAACTATTTATTAGTTTAAAAATTGTAGTTGAGATTTAAGAATCAAAATAATAATAATAAAAATCAAAATTTACCGATGATTTTAAAAACATCAAAAGGCATGGCAAAAATAACATGTTTTTCGGAAAATTTGAATCATTTATAAAATTTATACATTAAGTTAGCCTACTCTGCAAGACCTCTTTTTCGTGCTGCCATCTAGTATGTAAATGGAATAACTTTTTTTTTAAATCTATTTTTGATCGAGTATTGATAAATTTGTCGATAAAAAATCGAACACTTAAAATTAAACTTTAAAAATTTCAATTAAATTATTGGAATATTTTTTGAAACGCACATAGTCAGGCAAAAGTCATTATTGACTTTTAATTTCCATTTTTTTTAAAAAAATGAAAGCATTCTGAATTTTTTTTACTTGTTATGGAAGTCTGACACTTCGTGAAACATTAAATGAAGCAAGTTGTGGTAAAAGTAATAAATCTTCTATAAACAAAAAGCAGTAATTATTTCATGAATCTTTTAATAATATTCTTCGAGATAGTTTTAATAAAACTTGGATGTTCGTTTGATGTTACATTGCAACTTTTATTTTATGTCTATAATAAATTTTAGCAGATCAAATTACTGCAAAATTTAAAAAAACAACATTTACTCAATAGTCTACTTTACTAGTAAATTCTGCGCTATCCTTGATACATATTTAAACGTACATACTCGAATATAAAAATAGTGCTTCAACTTTTCTATATATTGTGGCACTTTTCTGGAAGAAACCAAAAAACTATTTTTCAAGATATTTTATCAATCCTAAGACATAGCAGTGGTTAGTTTAATATACCTAACATTCGAAATTTTTACAGCTATCTAGCAGAATCGTGTTTGCGTCTACCTATAAATCCTTATCGGCTGTTTAGTGAAATTAGGCAAAGTTCCAAATGAGAAAGACATCGTTTTTATATTAAAAGCGAGATCTGGGATTTGAATATCAAGAGGAAGCTCAAGATAGGCGATATTCTCAACAATTATTATAATTTCTGTTTTTAAAATAAGAGTTTCTAGATGCAAAGGGACATCTTGTTAGTTTTAGAATTCATTTGCAAACACGGTGTCCGAATTGTGAACTAAATACAAGTCTAAATTAATTATTCTGGCATCATTGCAATATCCTGAAAAATAATGGTGCTAATTTAGAAATTTCTTTTCAAAATATAGCTCGATTATAAAACACTTTTAACTAAATATGGCTACGAAATTTGAAATTTAGCGGCAATTTGGACATACATTTGAGGCAATCGATATAAACAGATTGCTTAAACCCCAAAGCTGTTTCGATTTCACAAGAGAGAAATCTTTATGTTGCATAGAGATTTTTAATGTCTTCTGAAATTTCAACTGGGATATTTAACTTTATATTTTGATAAGGTTAGAGAGAATATATCATATTTTTTAGCTTTAGTCAGATAATGTCAAAATCACTCTCCTGAAATTTCCAAGCCGCATGAATGTAATGATTTTGAATCGAGAGGACAGTCGGAATAAACCAGGTTCATTGGCAAGAAGATCTTTTGTAGAATTGGATATCGAACTTGCGGTTCTATAGTCCTGTGATTCTACTTCCACTAGGACACTGCTGCAATATGATAAACTGGAAAAATAAAACACATCAAGGAAATATTGAAATGAAACATGATAAGATAAGTATATATTAAAAGAGCTTGTTATTGTTTGATATCACAAGGATGTCGAGTATTTTATGCAAGTGAAAATATCCTGCATTGCAAATGATAACAATAGAAAATGAAAGAAGGAATAATCATCGAAGGCTCATTTCTACGAATCCATAACATTATTTTCCATTTTGATGCATAAAAATTTTATATATATATTTGTTAATTTTTATAAAGAATTCATTAATGATACTATATGAACAGCCGTTAAATTTTAGAAATTAATTTGAAAATTAAGACGGAAAAAAATACGAATAAAAGAAAGCAATTGCCAGAAATATGTTGCACAATGCTTTTACATTATGTTCAATCTTTACGATATTGTAGAATACCCACGTAGCAAATAAATCAGATAGTAACGATCCTAATGATGGTAACGAGGGTATATTAAGGTTTTAGCCTCTCCAAATTTCTCTTACGTGATCAGATTTGGAGTTATTATTTGTTAGGATATTTGAATGTAAGTTTTATAAATAATTTGCAATATGATGCAGTAGATGTTATTGCATTTAGCAATTTCAGAGTTATGGAGTTTTAAATTATGAATGGATGCTTAAAGAATTACTTTCGTAAGTTAGAATATTTTCGTGTAAAACTTTTTCGAATATGAATTCTTTTAATAAACTGCATATAATATTTAAATGTTCTTTAAAAAATTTCAAATCATGCCAAATGCTAAACAAAAATAATTAAAAATTTAGTATAGGGTACAAAATAGAGAGACAAAATCACTGGCCTCAAGAATGCATTTTTTGAAAATTTCTTAGTTTACTTTTAGGTCGCATATCAAAATTTATTTTTTTCTTAAAGTAGCATTTTTTAAGCACTAATAATGCTTTTTATCTAAGTAACTGATTTATAAAATTTGCTGATTGAACATTTAGGATTTCAACTTCCTTCGGTTTAAGTAGGAAAGCTTTGGTCATTATACAAACGTATCCCAACTTCCCACCTGCATCATTTCTAAACAATTGGGATTCCTGCAGAATAAAGCGTATGACGCACCTTCAGCACGGGTGAAGTAATACTAAGGTGCAAAACACTGCCTCCAAAAGACTCGCTCTCTGAGGGCGGGCCAGCATATCAAAGTGGGTCGATAACAAGAGACAAGCAGAGAGGAATATGATTTCCCTCTGCTTCAACTCTGAGGTATGAAAGCATAACATTTTAAAAAGTATCTGATGATAAAATAACTTTGTAAATGTGAACTTACAAATGTTCCTAATTAGTTCGAAAATCTGATTAGAATCACTAATGAAGCGAATAATATACTGTAATTCATGAAAACCAAGAAAAAAAAAATGAACACTTTTTTAAAAGTAAATATGCAATATTCACATACACACTACCACGTTTGAATCAGATTATTAAAGAAACATCATAATTGTGCATAAATAATAAAATGTATTTGATTAAATAATGTTGTGTCAATCACAAATTAAAAAAAAATGTGCATTAATTATTTTACTTTAGAAAATCACTCTTTTTCAGATTTAATGCAGAGTGATTATAATTAAAGTTGCGCTTTCAAAAGCCTTTAAAAAGGAACCACTGATCAGAATGACCTGATATTTAATCTGAGAAATACTTGAAGTAATCGGAAATTGTTTTGCGATTTAAAAAATGTTGAAAAACTGATCGATAGATTGTGCTGTCATAAGATGCTAAAAACGATTGCTTTAAAATATATGTTAATTTTAAGATGCTAATTAAACTTGACATGCGCGCCGCTCATTGCGAAAGAAGAGGGGGGGGGGGCATAGTTCTTGTTATCCTGCGTCAGAGAAGATAGCCATGATTCTATGAATTGGGATTGGCTGTACTTATGAAGCCCTTTTTACAAGAACAGTGATTGTACCACAGTTGTATTGAAGAATTGTATTATAGATAAGAAACGACCCCTGTCCGATGACTGCAAATAGTCTGAAGAAGATGATTCCTAAATTCTGAAAGACAGCTTCATTTGACGTGGAATGTGACAGACAGAAAGGAAAGCAATTGCTTCAGTGTTAGTGGAGGATGTAGCTACAGCATTGCAGGAAGCAAGGAAGCAAGAAGCAGTGCTTTGGGAACGTCCAATACAGGGAAATTTCTCGAACTTTAGAAATACCTGTCAGCGCGGTACATAAAATTGTACGAGACACGCTGCAATGCGATATTTTCAAAATTAGACATGTTCAGTAATTATTTCCTGCTGGCCTGTCAGAGCGAAAAACTTTCACCCTGCAATTTCTTGCTTGAATGGAAGTGAACAATGCATGGCCATGGAGCATTTTGTGGACAGATGAAGCTTATTTCTATCTCCAAGGAATGAAGAACGCATCTGAAGCTCATTTCCATTGCAGAGTAAGGACAAGAGAGAATCCATTCCAAATGCGAGCATTGCCTTTTCATTCTCAAAGGGTCATTGTGTGGTGAAGGTTTACGGCAACATTTATCGCTTGGTTTGGTCCTTCGTGTCCTGTAACCTACACACAGTAACCTATAAAAGCGCATGTTATGAATCTTCTTTGTGCAACCAGCCCATTCCAGCATTGCAACTGCAAGGATATGTGGATAACAAAATATTAATGCAAGATGGTGCTCCTACGCACATTGCAATATAAGTGAAACAGCTGTTGAATCTGCATTTTGGAAATAAAATTAATAGTCGCCATTTCCCACCAGCCTGGCCGCCACGATCCCCTGATATGAACACTTGCGACTTCTGGATGGGGGGGGGTCACTTAAAAGATGTGTACAGAGGTTTGATTGCGAATTTAGGCGAATTGAAATCACAGGTAAGACACACACAATATCATCATTGAGACACACCGAGCTGTTGAGGAACCTGTTGCTTTGCTCTTTCAGCTCATAGGAGAAAACGATGGACAGCATATTGAACATTTCTTATGTAAATCGTCGCGGACTTTCTTTCCTAGATGGTTACTTCAGTTTTTTGCCTTTTCTACTATTTCTGGTCTAGGAATAGTTAAAGACAGATCTATTTTTTGCTTTTTCTATGGTTCTTGGTCAAAGAACAATTATAATCCAATTTAAATTCTTGTTTTTACACAATTTTTAGCCTAGGGACAATTAAAAATAAATTTTCCTATCCATTGTGACACCACCTTGTCTTGGTGGATGGGCTTTGAGCTAAAAATGTCGCAAAATCTCATGTCTTACGAGGAAAAGTCAAAAAGTAAAGGGACTTTTGCAATTTATCTTTCCAGGGTTTGGTAACACTGCCAAGTGCTGAATCAGTGTGGTTGGCAACACTTCTATGCAACGTGTCACTCTTATTCCCGAGTTAGTCATTGGAGTGTAGCAGATCGTTAAACTCCATTGTAGATCTGCACCAAGGAGGAAATGAGAGCAGATTTGCTTTTTATTTGTGGAAGGTGTTATGGTGTGATGATTAAGGGAAAGGGGATGCAGCGTGTTCAACTGAGAGAAAAGCCAAACTTTTAAAGAAGTTTATTAATAAAACCTTAAAAATCCACCTTAATAAAAACACGAATGCTCTAGGAGCCTAACGCTGCGGAGGACCGTGATGTTGGTGCGAGCATTTATAATAGCAAAAGGTGATGTTACCACAAGTTTAACAAATGCGTTTAAACAATAAAACAAATAACCACCCTGCGGCACCAGTGTTAAACCTGCGGAAATTATTCGTCGAATACAAGCGCAATATGGTGATAACTGTTTATCGCGAAGCAAGATCTACGAATGGATAGAACGCTTTAAATAGGGAAGAACTTCTTTATATGGCAACGAAAAATCGGGCAGACGTCAACCACTGAACACAATTTGAAAGTCGTTGATGGTATGGTGATGGAATACGTCGAAAAGTTGTCATCCTGAAGTAAGTCACATTCTGTCAACGATACATTCTGCCCAACGACCTGCTAAAACAATAAAGGAGTTGGGATTCGAAGTGCTGTAACATCCGCCATACAGTCCAGATCTGGTTCCAAGCGTTTTTCATTTGTTTGGGTCACTGAAGAAAGATCCAAGGGTAAGAAGATTTACAACCGTTGAAGAAGTCATTGCTGCGGAGCAAAATTGGTTACAGATAAAACCGAAACACTTTTTTTTCTTCTACGGAACCAAAATGCTTGTGAAACGTTGGAAAAAGCGCTTTGAAGTCCAGGGTGATATGTAGAAAAATAATGTATGTTTCAACTTTATATTATTAAAATAAATGCACCTTTTCTTAAATGTCCATTTACTTTTTGACTTTCTCTCGTAATTAGCATCTTATAACGGATACAACGTTATCTATCTATCGCATTTTGTACCATATTTTTTTCTCAAAAGAAATTCCCACTGCTTTACGTATACTGAGAGGAAATATTAGGTTATTCTGACTAGTTGTTTTTTTATAACCTTTTGAAAGCGCAGCTTTAATTATAATTAATCTGCATACTCTTAAATATGTGTTTCTTTTCACACTTACTCAGTGAAAAGGATTTCAATAACGACATTCATACACAACAGATTACCAATACCGCATGTGTATACATTACTCTGAACACTGTCTTATTTTTATTTTGACTTGTTTAATATTCCTTTATGGATGATATATTATACCAATATTTTTTCCCTACACATAGTTTTAGCATAGGATTATGTCTCTTTTGCTATGGACAGCTTTTGAAACTCTTTTTAAAGTTTTTTCAAGCCATTTTGGTTATATGAGATTTCGTACTAATATCTAGACATGGTATTTTACTTTACGACAGGTACATAGTCAGCATTATTGAAAATACTTCTATGTAATTCCGGATGAAATATTTTTCCTTTTCTTATTACTCCATGATATTCCCACAAAAATTTATTTTATCATTTTATTTTGAGGTAAGTGTACACATTTGCTATTTTCTTTCTTTTGTATATCTGACATTCCTTGTCTTCTTCGAATTATTTGATAATAAATCAGGTCTAATAATTTTATTAATTTTTTTACTTAATAAATTACTTTTTGGCCTGAGTATTGTTAAGTGTAGTTAAGTTTGTCCCCTGTCGGAAAATTTCTGCCGTCGCCTCTGATTGTTTGTATTCCTTCTTTTTATATGATACTATACTTAATGTCATAGAAATGTATTGTGATGTATTGATCTTTTATATTATGAAACAATACTGTTCAAAAATATTTAATATGGAAAATTACAGTCATTTTTTGTTGTGAGGTTATGATGAATGTTGCAGTAAAGGGGAAAATATTTATTTACTATATCATATGTTGTTCATAACGATGACCTTTTTCTGTTTATGGAATAACAAAAAAGTCCCCTTGCTAGAAGATTGGAAATGAATAATAAATCTACAGTTTGCAAACATAGTGATCAAATTAAAGAATATTTTCCAAAATCAGTTCAATAATACAAAATCTTTGTAAATCTTTAAGTATAGGCATAAATAAATTTTCTTTTGATTCATATTAATTTGCCCAGCATATCACTTTCCGTTTTGTGTACGATAAACTCTTCACAACGGAATGTCATCTGAATCAGAAGCTGCAATAATGTGCAGACGTAGAGATAAACGGGATTCATTATCTATGGTGAGTGATGATAAGGCGAGCATTTTCTTTGCACTTTGATTTTAATTTGTTTTCTTTTATAACCATATCGCTTCTAGAAAATTAAAAATACAAAATGTTTATATTGATTCATTATCGATAAGTTATCAATATAGGATGTATGAGAACGTTACACAAATATATGATTGTTTAAATTAAATAGAAGGAAATTAGCATATGATTATGTGTTAACGGCAAATCAGTTTTTACTAATATAAGATTTTGAATCTGAACTTGAATTTCAGAAAATGTATCTCGAATGAGGAACCTTTGATTATACGATGAAGGTGAAATATCATTTCTGCAGAGTGGCAAGGTTCCAAAAGTAAGAGAGATTGATTGCATTGCTCAAAGAAAAAAATTAGTTGCCATTTAAGTTTTAACAACCCTTGGGGATCTGGCTTCAAAACTCATGTTACTTTGATAAAATTAAGTTTCTAGTGTTTTAGTTTTTGAGATAAAATATTTTTTCAGCTAGTAAGCATAGTATCTTCAGCTAGTAAGCTGCAGATTTTAATTTATATATATTTTTATGCACCTATTTCATTTATTTTATTAATCTGAAATACAAAATTTCTTCTTTGAAGTAAAGCTCGATGATTTGATAAGAGAATTAGAAATGTTTAAGTAAGGTCCAAAACTTTCAGCATCTAGATGACTGGTTATTTTGATTATTTAATTTGACAACACTTTCTGTTTTGAGAACGACTGAGCAATAAAGAGCATAGAATTACATGGACTACAAGCATAAAATTTTGATGGCATTCAAATTTGAATCCTCTTGGAAGAATCGAGATTTTTAATATTTATGATTGATATTAATTCTTCTGCTTGGTTATGCTACATCTTAGTTATTTTGGAATTTTTGAGCAACCATAAAGAAGGAAACTATGAAAAATCGGTGTAAAATATGATTAAAAGTTTTTAAAATTGAAAGTTAGCATGCGTAGAAAGTTGTATTTTCTGTATAAACAAATTTTCAGACAATCTGAATCAGTTTAATGATAAAGAGAGAAGTTTCAACAGGTTATCAAAATAATGGAGCAAATGTTTCAAGGCAGGTGGCACATATCAGTGATTACAATTCAGTGATATATTCCCCAACGTGGAATTTCCACTGCACATAAAATGAATTATATAAGAATATTTTCCCATAAATTAATTCAACCATCTTATTTCATTTTAATTTCATTGGACCTGATTCAACATTCACCGTGCATTTTTAACATAATATTACTATTTAAGTGCACAAATTCTTTTGATTTATTTTGATTTCTGGAATTTATTTCTTTATTTCATTCATTAATAATGCTTTAAATTTTATTCTTTAATTTTGATAAAAAATTTATGTGATTTTTCACTGAATTATCTCCTGATTTATACAGGGTGGCCATAAAATAACTTTCAATGTTTGGCGGCATCTGCAGCTAAAACGAATGAACGAAATGAAACCACATTTGATATGCAGAATGTGGAAAACATGGGAAAATAAATTCCGTAGAACAAAAAAAAAAAAAAAAAAAAAAAAAAAAAAAATTCGTACCAAAAGTTGCCGATAGGGGAAATACTGACCCTGCTGGAGCAAAATTATCAGTGAATTCATGAAGCTCACTGATAATAATCTTTTATTCATCAATATTAAGGTCCCTGTACTCTGTGCATCATTTTCAATATTTTGACCTTCCCTGTGTGCAACCTATTGCATACGGTGTATGACGTTTTCCACTGCTGCGTGTAAGCTGTCGGTTTCGATGTTCATAACAGCCCGTCTTATTTTCTGTTTCCAGATATGCAGCTTTGCTTACGAGTACCACGACATTACACTCTCTAGTGTAGAGCAATTTTTACCAGTAAAGCATGCTGTGGTAAGGTAGGACCCATATTAAGCACACATCAACAGTCAATCACGGACACCAGTCAAGAACAAATCAATAGTCAAGAATGAATTGCTAACAGGTCGTTTTCTCTTCTCTTTTTACAAAGAATGCATGGTGCTACTGTCACTCATGCACTAGGAATTTTACATAATCCATCTCGATATGTAAATTTCCTCATTCGTACGGGACAGCAGCGCCAATATTTCTCCCATCGATAACTACTGGTACTAATTTTTTTCTGCGGAATTTATTTTCTTATGCTTTCCACAATCTGTATATGAATTGTAATTTCATTTCTTTCATTCGTTTTAGCTGTAGAAGCCACCAAACAGGGAAAGTTATTTTATGGTCACCCTGTACATTGATTACTCCTTAAGATTAAGTTGATTTTTTTTGCATTGATCTAAGCTGATTTCTTTTTCATTTCTAAAAACAAAGTAAAAAAAAATCTCGAAAAATAAGGTCAATATTTCAAAAACAATGTCAGATTAGGAATCAGCATCACGAAATTACCCTAAACTCATTGGATATCATAGTAATAAAATTAGTGTTGAGTGGTATTAATATCAGTTTTAGTAAAGTTGGCAACTTTTTGTTTATTGGCAGTTCAATGGAGTTAAATACACTCATGTCCATAAATTACGGATAATTCAGAGTCACGCGGAAATCGAACTCTAAAATAAATATATCCCTCGTAAAATGACTACATACATCTTCAAAAATCATATGCAAATTGCAGGAAGCCACTAGATGACACTGATAGTACGTCACAATGACGAGAGTATAAGAGAGTGACGTATAAGGAATACAGGCAAAGAAGTAAAATTGTTCGCAAGTGATTTATAAGCCTTACAGTGTAATAACCGCATAGTTATGACACAAATGACGCATTTGGATGAATTTTTAAGTGGTAGAATTATCGGCCCTCTGGAATGTAGGCGTATCCAGCTGGAAGTATCCGAGGAACTTGGAATCGCCCAGAGTATCATCTCCAGGCTTTGACAACGATTCCAAGATGATGGTAATGTGAGTAGACGTTACAGCACAGGTCGCCTCTGAGTTACAATGTCGAATGAGGACCGGTATTTGGCAATTACTGCCAAAAGAAACAGACGGAGCACAGCATCAGACTTATCTCGTCAGCTCTCTTCAGCCACTGGTACGACAGTTTCAAGGCAGATTGTGTACAGACGCCTAGGGCATATAGGTCTATATGCTCGTAGGCTTGTCAGATGTGTTACACTTACTGCAACTCACTATCGCCTGCGGTTAGCCTGGAAAAGAGAGCATGCATTGTGGACACCGCAACAGTGGGCTTATGTGATGTTTTCCGACGAGTCCAGGTTTAGCTTGCAGTCTGATTCTCGCCAGACTTTCAAATGGTGAGAGCCAGGTACCTGTTACCACCAAGAGAACATCATTGAACGATACCGTTACGGTGGTGCAGGATTGCTAGTTTGGGGAGAATTATTCTGGGTTCCAGTACTGACCTGAATGTTCAAATTGGAATCATGACAGACCAAATCTATCGGGACGTCATTCTGGAACAACATGTACGTTTGTTTCGGGGTGCCTTGGGCGCAGAATGCGTGTTTATGGATGACAACGCCCATCCTCACCGTGCAAGCATCATAACAGATTGCATTCCATCGGAGAATATTACCCATATGGACTGGCCAGCATTCTCACCGGACTTGAATCCAGTAGAGCATGTGTGGGATATGCTTGGCCGACGAGTTGCAGCCCGTAAACCACTTCCTACATGTCTATCGGAACTTCGAAGAGAATTGCTTGATGAGTGGTATAATATTCCCCAAAATCAGATCGATCATTTGATACTCAGCATAGCTAGGCTTTGTACGGACTGTATTGCATTGTCTGGGAGACATACTATGTATTAACCATCATACCAACCATGTAATAATGGTTTTTGGAAGTAGGGTTTTTTTTTTGTAATTTTCTCCAGGGAGTAAATAATCGCAGTTTTTATTAACGATATCAAACATATTGCATCTTTTTTGCTCTTTACCTTTTGTTTAATAAATAGGCTTTACAAATAAGTCACATTTGTTTTGCTTCTGACTCTTTCTTTTCCTGAACTTGCATTATCCTTAATTTATGAACATGAATATATTAACACCATTAGAATCTGAAGAAATTGAAGCGAGATATGGAACTCCTGCCATTTGTTCTGATACTCTATGTTTAATCATCCGAACTTAATTTTTAATCATAATAATATAACAGTTTTAAGGGGACACGGTACCTAAAAATGATCAAAATATCGAATTTTTTTATTGGTTCATTTGTTTACGTATACACTTCTTCACATCACACGAAAATATTAAAGCTGTATATATACAATTTCGAAAGTTATTAAGGTTTTTATTCTCAATGAATGGAATTTAAAAGGATTTGAACCTTTAAAAATGGACTTTAAAGACTCGGAGTTTTCGAATTGTGTCACAGTCGAAAGAAATATAGAAAAATACTACTCATTTTAGCAGAGAACTATGTCTTCTGGAAAAGATTATTGGTGCTTTTATCAGGAAGCTTTGGGCATTGGTAAAATGCCAGGTTCACATAAAACACATACAAAAATACTAATAAATGAGAAATTTGTCCCCAAAATGATTGCAATTTATCAACGACTGGTATCAGATGAGCTTATTCAACCTCGCACAAGATGTCTGACACAAAATTCAAATGAAAGTCTTCATAGTGTAATATGGAGTAAGTGCTCAAAAGAAATTTGTGCTTCACAGTGCCGAATCCAAATTGCAGTTGCAGATGTAGTTTCTGAGTTCAATGTGGGGACATCTAAATCATTTGAAAATCTTCATGCCGAAAATAACATTCTTCTGAACGAACAGTCTAGAAACTAAGCCATGTGGAGGGCGTGTGTATCAGAAAAGAGGTAAGAAATCTGTTGTGTATGAGTAAATTCAGAAAAAAAAATTAAACTTGCTTGTGAACGCAGAGAATACTATAATTTAAAAAAAGAAGGACTAACATACAAACCTGGGTCCTTTTGAATCATATATTCAATAAGTTTTAATTACAAGGTATGTTAATTTATTTTAAAAAAATCTAGATATTTTGACGTTTTCAACAGCTGTTTTTCTCAATCAGGTTTCTTATTACTTCAATAATGAGTATTTAAATCTTTATAAAATATTTTGTATTGAAGATACGGGTTTTAAATTTTGTATATATATTTTAAATTATATAGTTTTTATGACTATGCAAAATATTTGCTGGAGAAAAGAGTACATAGATTTTTATTCACAAATCAAAACTTTAAATGTTATTTTCTCCTTGTTATGTTTTTCTTCACATTCATGCTTTTAAAATGCTAAGGCTTTTTTTCTAAAAAAGATAGAGCTTTAAAATTTTTGTGCACATGTTCATCATTATGTATTTAATAAAACTGTGCATGTAATAAGTATTCACTTGTTTAATTTTTTTTAGATGCCAGACTTAAAATGAGGTGCTGTTAAATTTCCCTATTTTTCACCATATATAATAGTAAAAATCGTATGTTAAAATAAGTACTAAATATATCTTGTAATCCATGACAGTTTTATGTAATATATTCCTGAGAATCTATACAAAAGTTTGAAGCAAAAATACTCGTATTTGAAAAAGTAGTAGGAAATTAAAAAAAAATATTTTTTTAAATTGAAATTTTTTCTACGCAGGCAGGTTAAAATTGTGTTTTTTTCAGGGTACTTTTATTTCAATGCTAACATACTCTACTATGAAACTTTTTTGTATAATACTTAAAATTTAAAAAATGTTGCGAAGGTACCGTGTCCCCTTAATGAAGTTGCAAGAAAAAAAAAATCTGAATTGGTATTTTCGAAAAATTGCCAAACAAGCATTGGCGTCAACATGATGATGATGGATAGTCAGCACATAATTTCTTTAAAAAGCAACCCAAAGCAACCGTTGATAGAATACAGAGGTGATTTAGGTTGACACATTTGTGAAAAGTTGTTAAAATTTTTTATAAGCAATTCTCTATTAACAGCGAATAGTTTCGTACAGATTATATGTGAATTTTTCAATACAGATAATTGTTTTTTAGGCATCTTTATTCTGGTTATCTATAATTTTTTTATTCTTTTTGATATTCTTGCATAAAATTTTAAAATGTATAAAAAACTGAAATAACGTTAATTTAAAAGTCGTAATTTTAAAAGAAGTTTTTTGAAACATTTGTTGAGTACTTTCAAGCTGATTTTCTTCTACATTATTTCAAGAACGGACTTGAATGAACTAGATCTAGGAAGAATTATTTTATTATTTTTTTCTATTGTCTTTCTTTGCAATCTTTATCGCGTACAAAATATTTTTTACTTTTGGAATCTTCCACTTGTTAAACGTAAAAAAAAATCAAGTCTTTGATTCAGAGGAAGGAGTTATATAGAGAGAATCCAGGAGTTATCATCTAGATTTTTATAAATTTTCATTTTTCTGTTGATAAAGTGAACCAATTTTTAATCGTATTATAATGCGATTAAAAATTAATAAATTAATTATACACAGGACATTTCCAAACCAGGGTTACAAGCTTCTAGGAAGGATAAGGTGTATTTAGACGACTCGGAAACACATAGCGATGTTGAGTCGGAAATGCTTACCAGACATGGCAGATGGCATTTCGCTTGCTCGGGATTCTCGAGTTTTTGCCAAGAAAATCTTCATTTCAACATCGCATAGCAAGATTCACTGATCATAACAAATGACATAATAGATGTCTATATTGAACAGAGAGGGATCATTGCTGATGACAATGCAATGACGTCAGCAGAACGGAAATACATAATTCATGTCAAAATTGTGGAAAATGCTTTTACAGTTGACTTAACACGTAACATATACTTTGGGACGACAGTAAAAATCCTGCATGGACAAATTCCCTCAACACATACTTTTCCCTCAATCAATCAATAAAAAAAAGAACAAGCAAGTGAATATCAAAGAAATCAATTTTTTCTTTTAATTTAGAAAAATTCTAATAAATAAAAAAAGGAAAATAAAAAATGTCTTGATGATGTTATCAACTGAAATACTGATATAAAAATGCAGGAGAGTTAAAAGGTTTTCTCTGCATATGAACTATGCATAAGGGATTTAAATTGTGACTATGAAGTAGGAGGCTCCTATGAAGAATGTATGAAGGAAAACTTGAGTAGTATATTCCTCGCATATAATCTTTTTTGAAAAAAAAAATACAATAGCACGTCTTTTGTTTTGTAGCATATAAAATTTCTGAAATTTAAATGCTACACAACTTGTTTTCGAAAGTGCAGTATCTTCAGTTTATTGAAAACAACTTCTGAAATTTAAGAGACATTAACTCTAAAATACGTATAGTAAAATGTCATTAAATCAAGTCTTGTTCCAAAATTATACTATAATATTTTAGATGCTATTTATCATATATGTTCAATAGCAGCATGAAAATCTTGACAAACTAAACTTTTATAAGTTTTGACAGGAATTTGTAGTACTTTTAAAAATTATAAAATCGGAGCGAATATCTCTCTTTTTCATGAAGATAGTAAAAAAGGTTCATAACCCACTAAGAAAAAAATCACTCCACACAATGTGAGCACTTTATATTAAAAACGTTCTCCCAAACCAATTTCTGATAGATCAAAGCTCAAATAATGAACGCAGGTTATTAAGTAATGCCGAACGCGATAAGAAAGAGGCACATATATTTGGATTCAGTTCTATTTTCGACATAAAAAGAAAGTGACTTATCCAATTTTTAATAATTTTTTAACTAACAAATGCAACTAATTTTTAATTAAAATGTTTGATATTATGCTTTTAAATCAAGAAACTGAGACCCTTCGATATTACGAGCAGAAACGAAATTGCAATTTTGTTAGTAGAGGTTTGATAAATGTGCAGTTTGAGCAGTGAACAAGTGGAATTTTTCTGAAAGACTTTTAAGTACAGATAATAAAAAATCCAAAATGGAATACAATACATTTCACTACTTCAGAAGTATATGATTTTAGCTAATGCAAATATAAACTTTGTAAAAAAATGTAAAAAACGAGCTTTTTATGCTTTATATAATCTGTATTATCTTTCTTTGACTTTTGTCATCTGAATTCTCAAATATGCTTTTTTTCCTGAAAGCATTGACAATGCACTGCAGATCAAGGGATCGAGAATTTTTTTCACCATTTGAAGCAAGTCAGAAATTACTATTATATTGCATATAAATTACATAATTATAATATAAGAAATCAATAAGTACAGGGTGCGGCAGAAAAACCTGGACAAACAATTTTTAATATAACTTATTACAAATAAATTAATCAACAAAATATAACAAATAATAATAAGAGCAGACTTTTACTAATAAAGAAATTTAATTGGTTTCAAAGTGGTCGCCTTTTGCAGCGATGCAGAGGCACAAACGCTTATTGAAATTTTTAACAATAAGCCCAAGTCTTCTGCCTTTAATTCCATTTCCGCTGAGGCGATTGCTTTAGAGATCCAAACTTCTGTGTGGTTTAGTTCAAGCCCTAGACTCCAAAACTGACCATAAACCGTAATCTATGGGAATGAGATTCGGCTAGTATTGTGTCCAATTTCCACATGATATCACGTCCAAAAATGCGCCTTGCATCACTGTTGTGTCCTTTTGACCTTGTAAGGTGGTGCGGAGTCTTTTTGAGGCGTCCAGTTTATATTGTCGAAGTGCTTTTTGGTCTATAGAAGTACAACTTCTAAACTGTATCTTTGGTGCATTTTTTATTTTTTATTTTAACGCCTTCATCCACAAAAACCAGAGGTATTTTGCCGCTTCCGCAAATTCCGCTCCAGACCATGATCGACTTTGGATAGTGCCGATGTTCTACAATTGCTGAAGTACTTCGAGTGTCTACAGACCAGATCCTATCACTCTGGGCTTGTTGGACGGTACAGAGCTTCTCATTAGGGAAAAGGAATCTCTTCCAGTTCTGACTTGCGGCCCGTCTCAAAAGTTTTCGGCATCTTTGGAGCCGAACAAGTTTGTTTTCTTCAGTGAGAAGCTGAACTTTCTGTAACTAGCAAGGCTTCAATCTAAACTCCTTGTTTGCCGCCCTGATCGTTCACTTATTCCCATTTCACGAGCTATCTTTCTCATGGAAACCCTCGGATTTCTTTGAACTCAATTTTTGATGGTATTACGGTTATTGAAAGTGTTCACTGTGCGTTTTCGTTCACTTCCTGGACTTTGATCATCATTGCCAAGCTCTTTGAAACGACAGAATGCATCAAACACCATTTGCCTAGAACGATTTCACACTGTTGTTTCCCTTGCTCAACAACTCTAAAATGGCACATCTTTTGCTTGACATTGTAAAAAAGCGAAGAAAAAAACAATAAGTAAACTAAAAGATGAACTTTAAATTATTTTATAATTGAAGTGGTAGGCAAAAATAAATGAACACAAATTAAAAAAAGAAATTAGTTAACTTCTGTTATTTGATGCAATAACTTTGTTCGAGTTTTTTTGCCGCACCCTGTAATTATCAACAAGAAATAACTATTTTTAAACTTTCTCATAAAATTATGACAAATCATTACTAAGAAATTGTATATTTTTTTAGTCTCCTAACGAATTAAAAAAATTTCCATAAAAATTCATTATTGGAGTGAGAACAGTTATTGAATGAATTTATCATTTCTTTCTCATCAGCCACTGTATTAACAAAATAAAAGAGAAAACCGATTTCCAAAGACGCTAAGAGCTCTTATCTATCGAATAAAAATAAAAACACGAGGGACTTCCACTCTTAAAAAATCCATGCGAAATTAATCCAGTTGTATAGTAGAAAAACATTTGTACAAAAGGTATATGTACATTTACACAAAACATTTGTACAAAAGGCAAAATATTCCTTTTGTGGATGAAGAAAAGCTAACATCTTTCGTATCAAAAATTGGCTGACACGGAATTCTCATTATTTTATTTTCTATAAGAATTTTTTTAAAATCATATATCCCCTCTTGGGTTTTTTTTCGAGTAAATTGTATAAGCACGAATGAAGCACATTAATTTCCCCATTTTTCTCACTTCAAATCTTAAAAAAATACTTTCATTTTTTAAAAAAAATTCAACAACTGTAAAATCCGTTCTACTACATTTTCTTCAATAATTTTATGTTTGAAGTGTGAATCCGAAGAAGATATATTTTTCTTCGGCTTTTTATGGAATGGGAATAATTACAAATGCAAAATTACTCTTTAAAATTTCCTCGATTTAATTTTTTTTATAATTCTGACTATTACATTCCTATAAAAGTAATATATACTTATTCTCAGCTTGAAAATATTATTCCCGGTTTTAAATTTTTGAAGACACAAAACTCTTAAACTAAATGAACGCTAACATTTTTGTTTTTCCACGATCTCACCTTAGCATTAAACTTCGTGAGATCTGTAATTCCATTAAGAATCTAATAGGGATTAAGTTGATCAGTTCTGATGTAGAAAGAAAGTTGTAGAAAAAAAGAAATGCCAATAGGGATATGTATTCATTAATAAGACGGATAATTTGTACAAGCTCACTCTCTACCCAAATAAATGTATAACCCTTTTTTTACTCTATTTCAATTGACTCTCTTTCAATTTGACTCTCTTTCAATTGACTTCCTTCAAAGTTCTGAGCAGATTTCTGAGCAGCAGGAATGGAAAAAAAAAAAAAAAAAAAAAAAAACAGACGAATTTCCACCATTTTGTTTTGAATTCTTGTTTTGACCTTCTTTGCGGGCATTTAATTTTGCAGCGAATTCATCAAAGAAAAGAAAGGGATTAATTAAGAAAGATAAAAGCATAAACAGAAAGATTTGCGAGCTACAAAAGAAACAATCAAAATATATCTTCATGCCGAAAAAATAAAATTCGATTGCTTCTGAACGGGAAAGAGAGTTGAATTCGTCTTTCCTTCATTAAATTTTAAGCACATTCATAACAAATAACGATGCTAATGTAATTGAAGGAAATGTACAAGAAGTAAATAAATACTTCTCATATTAATATTTTGATAACATAGCATTAATGTATCTAAAAGTTATTCAATTATATTAAAATAAGACGAATTTATTTAATACTAGCTAATAACCGGCGCGTTGCTACAGTAGAAGAAATAATTTTGGAAACATCGTTTGAAATTTGACATAGCTATCTTGTTTAATTAGGAATGATAGAAAGATGGATATTATTTTCTTGTCGACAATGAATACATTCATTGAAACGGAATGATATATAATGGAGATGTATAAATAATATTTATTACACTTTTTTTTCACTTTATTATTCAAGTATACTTTAGGGTAGATACTATTTTTTGTTTATCTGCCTTCAGCAAAAATAAATCAATTTCTTGGCTGTTCGACTCATGAGCATCCAACATAGAACTAACCATGTGAAAAGCATGGCTTTTCTAGGTTCAAAACAATATGTTGACAAAGTTTTATCGATATCGGATAAACAGTACAATAGTGCATAAAATACGAAAAAAAATCAACTTTATATATTAGAAATAATAATTGTTCTGTACCTACAACCTTTGCCCAAGTGTAAGCAATAACTTGGCAAAGTTTTATCGCAATCGGATGAACGGTACGGCAGCACTTAAAATATGAACAATTAAAAATTCATTTTTATATATTAGATTTTAAAACGTCTCTGTTGATAATTAGAGCTAAAAATGGTAATACAATATTAGCAGCTTCATAAGCATGCAAGACAATGTGTTTCGATATATTTATTAAATAATTATGAAGTACTGATGAATTAATAGATTAATCATTACCACGAACTGAACTGCTAATAGCATTAAACATCCAATTCACAAGAGCGTTAGTTATAATGTATTTTAAGTAATATAAAAAGGCTTTCCTATGTCAATTTGATTTAATTGCAAGGACTATAAGTAAACGGAGAAAAGGAAATTCTGATAATATTACAAACCTCAAAATTATAACGTACCATATTTTCTACAGTTTAAGTTGAAGGCATATGCATTCGACTCGAATGAATTGTATGTATCTGAAATGATGGCATTACTTTAGACATTTCTGAAAGTATCTCTAAGGTGCCAATTTTAGAAAGGGAATAGAGCAAAGCCGCATACGACCTAGTTTTCTAAAAGAGATTAAAATTAAGACAGGATTTGAAATCAATATCTTGAATGACAGGCATCTCTACCTAAAAAATCTATCTTAAATTTATGTATTAAATTTTGACATTTTAGTTAGAGAGCAGGGCTAATAAAGTAGAAAAAACACTTGAGATAAGATTTTTTGGCAAGTGTTATTATATATTAAGTAGAAAATAAGTTCAATACGAATTTAACATAGTAACAGATCTGAAGAATGCTTACTATTTTTTTTCCTGACATTATGATTAATCAGAAATGTTACCCAATGAATTGGATGCGTATTTCTCGCGCCACCATGAATGTATTAATAGCAAAATAAACTCATTGCACTTATGGTGAGAACTTTAAGAGTTGCAAACTATCTTATTATTCCAGCTTAATTAATTAAAATATTCACGTTGTTTCACTCTGTGGTGTATGAACTTTTGGAGGAGGAAGGTAGAATGCTAATTGACGAATGAGAAGCATACAGCAGCGGAAAACTAGAACCGTCCCTCTCTGCTTTTTATTGTGTCAAGGAGCGAGCACACTTGTTTTTTAAAAATAAGAATTGGTACATTTGGAAAATACGCAAATGTAATATAAGCTAATCAGCAGTTACTGTACATGTCTGACATCGTCAGCAGGTTCGGAAGATTCTTGGTAGTTATTGCATGGTCGTGGGTCTGAATATTGTCCATGGGAATGCCAAAACATCAAAGCGTTCGAAAGAAAATACTTAAGGCTTGTCAAACTCAATAATCGTGTAGACTATCCACAGTTGTCACAGTATAGAATTTGCTGGATCTGTTGTTAATCGTAAAGTTACGACTATACTCCATTAATATTTAATGACCCCATATGCCCATGTATTCAAGCATAAATTGGCTCATTGGGTGATCCTGCAAAAAATATTGACAACAAATATTTTTGTAGAATAAGGATTTCTTTTACTGTGGATTTCATAGATTTAGGTAAAAAAACCAGCAATTTTTCAGATTTAAACGTTGCCCTTCGATGGATCCATCTTATTGAATTGATGCAGTTGATACAAAGGATTGTCTAAGTGATACAGTTCTTGATGTTGTGCAGCATGCAGGAGGATAAGACATTTGTCAAATTTGCGCGATTTTATATCATTAAATATCTTTATTCAAATTAATTCAACGCAAATTCTGAATATGTACTATCATGCTCAAATTAAAAATAATAAAAGTTTCCCATAAAAAACTTTTGATTTCCTTCATTTTTTGTTCTTATGCATTAAAGGGAATTCTTTGTTTTATAGCTATGGTCGATTTTTTCAGTAACAAAAACAGTAAAAAATGTAATTTTTTTTATTGAGCCTATTTAGACGAAGCATTAAATTATAAATGCACTAAATTTTACAACGGGCACTTTTTTGAAAAAGAAAAGTCCGAAATTATTGTATATTTAAATCTGTCAACAGTATACTGAATAACCTATATATGTAACTATTACAACAGATAAAACAGAAACGTAAAAATGATTTAATATTATATAAAACTAGAAATCTATTTTACAGAATATATCGAGAGAAAAATTTTGATTACTTATTATATTTTATTCTTGGTTTTTCAGAAAAGAACTGTGCATATAATCTATTGAGAATTATATGCTTTTAAATTCAGAAAAAAAAATCTATTAACATTTAAATAACTCTAAGCATTTTTCCCCACCCCAGTTTCCCTCCATATATTTGCATGGGAATGAAATCTCCATGAAAAAGGTTTCAATGTAAGATGTGCATTATCAATTTTTAAGATGAAATAGTTCTGCATGAATGCTCAATCTACTTTTTCAGCTGTCAACAGACATCGAATGGAACTATTTTCACCATAAAAATATTCATAAATAATTATTTAATTGCTTAGAAACATAAAAAAGACTTTTGGAATTCTCTAAAAGAATTCCTTAAAAGAATGAGTTTTGCAAATATTTATAGTTAATTATTTAACTATTCGGAAAAATTTCAAAATATATCTAGAAAATTCTAAAAGGCTTCATAGTCTTTTCGAAGTACTTTTAAGCTTCCTTCAAGTTTGAAATACGCTCTAAATGTGATGTATTAAATTTATTTTAAACAGCTTTCTTCCATCAGAATTTTTTTCTTTTATAAAAAATGTCATTGACTTGCTATTTATTTGGAAAATTAGGTTCATTTGATTCCCAGTATTAATCAGAGTTATTGTTTTTTATTACTCGAAGAGTTGAGAAAAGAATCCAACTTTTTATGTCAAAACATCATCTGTATGCGTCAATAGTTTTGTCCCATCCGTGAATCTGGACTATCTTTTCAGCGCAGTTTGTTGTTTCCCACATCCCGGTGTGAGTTTTCCCACCTTATCTGACGAATGCTATTCAATGAAGAAAGTATTTAAAAAAAGATGACAACGAATCGGAATCGAGAATCCAAAGTAAGCAGTCATGGGTAAGTACATTCATCCATCAAGCGTTCAAATAAAATACCTTAGGAAACAAATTCGAATAAATGAGCCATAATAAAATGACATGGATATATACCTAAAGCGTATTTTACTCATTTTTCACATTTGCTTTAAATAACTTCCTGAATAACACAAAGGAGTAGTTTTATTATATTAAGTATTATTATTCAGTTCCTGAATAGATCGACCTGTCCAGAAGGCATTGTTAAAAATTCTCAGAACTCTGATTTTAACGCAAGATCTAATCAAAATTAGTCTCATAGGATGTAAAAATTTTAATTTTTAAAATTAATTTCAAATAACATAAGAGATGCCCTTTAACTCAATAAAGATTGGAAGTTGACCTATTTTTTCGTTAAAATTTAAAAAAAAAATTAAACATTAAAAAATTGATGATAGTAGTATCATTATGAAAGCATTGTAATGATTTCAAGTAACATTTTAAAAAAATGGAAGTTGGGTTTAATACCACAAGTGGCAAATTTATCAAAGCTGCATCATACATTTTTTAAAAAGACGAATGTATCATTATCTAAATATTATTTTATTGCAAAAGTGAATTATAAAAAAACAATTGTTTTAATGTTTTGACAACTTTCAATTTTTTTTTGTCGATTCGAATGAATATGCTCATAATAGTTTCAGTCTGTTGTGATATTTTACTTTGAGATTATCTGCTATTATGAGAGGGATATAATAAATTTACAGTCTATTTAAAAGTTTCGAAGGATTCAAATAATTGCAAACTATTAAGATAGATTTCTAATAAGCTGAAATTATTCCAAGAAGAAAGAGCCTGGAGATTATAAAAGGAAATCTATCGAAGTTTAAAGCTCATTCCTTCGTCACCCCAAAACTCGTTTTTAAAAAATTATTATTATTATTTTTTTTTACTTTTTTAAAATTATTTTTGACTTTCCTTTTGATTCAGTTACATCATTTTAATGAGACAAAAAATTAGCTATCTATAAACCTGTCATATTTATTAATTACATTTTATGAATTAATTTAAAGCATCAGCGCTTTCGCTTTTTTATAGCAAATTCATTTTTTTAAATTGAAACTTTAGTTCATTATTATGTAATGCTGAGATGATGCGCAATACCTCTCTGCGAAGTTTAAAAGTTTTTCTTAGTAAATTAAAAACAAACAAACAAACCAAAAAAACCCGCATTCATACTTAAAATTATTTTTTGTCTAAAAATTAAATTATAATCCAAGAATTGGGAGAATAAATATTTATTTTTGTATTAAAAATAAAAAAACATGCTAATTAAATCTTTTTTGTAACTTTTAAAATTAATTTGAAATAATTTAAAAAGACAAAAAGCAAATTGATATAAGCCCAGGACCATACACGGGTCTCGCGAACGCTATGCCAGCGCTTTATCCACTCGGGTCTCGGCAACGGTGATATTTTATTAGTATACAAACTATGCTGAAAGTTTGGGAACCATTTCCTCGAAATTGATTAGCTATTGTGCTTTAATATTTTATTGAATGAACATTCTACATGTATACTACCATTATACCAAATGTCCTCAATATTCAACCCCTTGTTAGACCAAAAGATACAAAAAATGCTCCCATTGAGATAAGATTGCTTCCAGCTTTTGAAAGGACGTTTAATGTGGATTCTGGTAGAACCGTTTGATGGAAATTTAGATGGAACTAGAAAGAGTTTTGGATTCTCTTTTCACCGATGCCTTTTTATTTAAATTCTGATTTCTTACCAGAAATGGATTGAAGTACTTCAACTTTTGATGAAGATTTAAAACAAGTAGCGACAAAAAAGAAAAGAATGCCAGAAAACTGTCCCTTTTTCAAGCACCTTTTAAAATAAGAATTTGAATCGGTAGAGGAAAAAGGTAATCGGATCATTGCATCGAGAGTAAATGCAAACTTAATGGAGTTGTTATAATGAAGGGGTCTTATTTGCGTCATTTGAGGAGTCTGCCGATTAAATGAAAAAAAAAAATCTCTATAGTTGGTGTCGATCTATTCACAAAATTAATAGTATGTTTAGTTAACAGGATCTGTTTTTAAAGTTGGATTCTCAGGCAAAATGAAATCTAATTATTTAGTAAAAGGGAGGTGCTTTGAATTTTTTCTTCCTAGACTGAATTATTGAGCTTTGTTCTATTGACACATTCAATGTAACCAGAAAGATAGTTTTACTAATTCATTTATTGTTCTAATTATATCATTCATAATAATCAACTGGTTTATTTTATCTGATTTAATTGGACTTTTTGTGACTTTATTTTAGAATTTATAGAATATTTGAAATATTAATAGTGAACGTTTTATCTTTTTCGACCAGATTCCTTTTGAACCTTCCTAAAGTATTTTTACTCTTATTTCTACATTTCAAATCTGGTTTTAAGTTATTTCATTTATAATTCATGTCTAGCTGCTATACACTACCAATATTTTGATACTGCTTCAAAATGCATTGTGGAATTTACACATTATTAATATGTTTAAAAATGGAAAGTTCCTTGAAAGTTTTTTAGGCGAGAAACAGTTGAATTTATTAGTGAGAAATTTCTTTTACTTAAAATTATGAAAATTCTTCAGAAAAGTTACTTTTCCTTAATAGTCTCATAAAGAGTATTGTGTAATTATGTTTGTAGAAATCGCAGAATTTTGTGTTTCTTTCACTAACACAAAGTTTAAAATGAATTCAATGCTATACCTTAAAACAAAATTCAAAATATTGATATTCAAACTTTAATAGTTTTAATTTGAAATATTCATTTCATTTGCCTGAATTACTAAATTACGAAATTTGTCAAAATCCCCTTTGCTAGCTAAGCAAGAGACTAGAACTTAAAACCTTGTATGTACAGAATTAAGATAAATTTATCGAAACGTTGCATACATCAGTCCAGAATTTCAATATTTTATGCTTAGAGAAGACGTAATATTATTTGCCTTGAAAGGATTTCGAATCCATATCCACCAATATATTATTGAAAAAAGGGGTGTTTGATATAAATAAGTCTTCACGCCTTTGATAATTTTTTTAAAAATAACTTTTAAATCTGCTTCTCAGGGTGTAGTCACAGAGAGTTGAAAATATACGAAAGAAAGTTATATCATCCGGATAATTTGGATAGGAAATATAGAATGTGAATCATCAATATACAAAATCAGGTTCGTGTAGGGATTGGTTATACACACGACACACATGGAAGAAATAAAATACACAGCAAACATTTATTTTCTTCAGTAATTTGAACGAAGCTAAAGATGAAAGAGGAACTTATTCGGTGGAACATATTTCAATTAAGAAAAGGAACGCCCTCACGTTTTTCATATGATTATCTTATATAAACGCAATTTCAAACAAAAACATTAAACGATTTGACCATTTGTTAAATTTAATTAATTTTAAACTTTTTAATTAAATTTGTTCGCCAGTGCTCTTTATTCCATAAAAACCATTTTTCACGCTTTTGCAGCAAAATCTAACAATCTCTCGTTGGTCGCCGGCTAATCATTATAAATTCAGTATTGAAATAAGCATGGTTATGTTTTATGATGATTCTCAATGCTACCATGGATTGCGGTGGCCTTTTGGCATAATTTCATTTCGTGATTGGAGCGCCGCGGGTTCATTTTCCTATCCCTTGCACACATTACCATGTAGACGAACCTGGTTCACACTAATTCCTTTGAGAATTAGTCCTATCACTGGGGTAAGTTTAGAAAGAGGGGGGGGGGGTTAAGTGTCGTCCTCGTCATCTGGTCACAGATCAAGCTGATGAGGTCCTTCCCAAAATAACCTACAAATTGATTTAAAACGAAACATTAATACACTTCACTGGTACATTGAAACGACCATTGGAGAATGGTCACTTGGGTCGGTCACGGTACCTTTAGTTTTAATATTACTAAATTAAATCAGATTCTTTGTAGCTCTTTTGTAATTGCACACAAATGGGTGCCAATCATCTTATTCCTTTTTCGTTTAAAATTGATTTCCATTCTCTTTTCGGCTTTTTGCTCTAAGATTTCTGGCTTAGCCACCATTCCTTGAAGACTCATGTCACGATTTCCCAAGAAAGAAAAAAAAAGTGTTTTCAGAAATAATTGGAACTACTTCTTCTGGCTTTCGCAGTTATATCGTGTTTTACAATTCAATTAAAATCTTGCCTATAAACAGGCGAATGCAACTTTCACTGGCGTTTGCACTACTACTATAACACCCGGAACACAGTTTCTACAGTCGACTAACTCCCATCCGGTTTGAAGGATGGAGGTGAATTTTATTTTTTAAAATTAAAAATATGAAAAAAAAAACCCATGAACAAGTTAAAATACATCAAAGATAAAAAAAATAAAAATAAGACAGGAAAGCTTTAAGTTTCTATGGGCTTAAGCTAAATTTATATGTCAATTCGAAGGAATTCATATTCAATGATATTTCTCTACTAGGAAATTGTACTCATCACAAATGAAACGTATAAAAACGTCGAAATCTGGTTCTTAACAATTATTTGTGAGGGTAATTTTTGATCATTGTAGTTTATACTGCAATGTTTATTGAAGCTTGGAAATACCAAGAAATTGGCGCTTCTAACTCGAAGAAAGCGCTTGGATTATAAATACTTTTTAAATATTTCATTAGCGAATATTGTTTAAAACCTTTTCAACTAGGACAAGCCAAAATTTGAATGAAGAGTTTTTCTAATATTATGGTCTTTCATTGTATACTTGATTAATATGTTTTATTCACTCATAAATATAAGACGTTTCCGATATTAAATGCTTTATGTTACAAAGAATATCTTTTTTTTTCTATAGCACTCCATTGGATTTGTGTGATCGCCCTTCTTGGCGTAGTAGTGTCTGGAGACGATAGTTGTCCAACTCCAGCAGAGCTTGCTCCTTGCACTTGCGATGGCGAAGGACTCAACTGCATGGGGGCTCGTACTTTGGATGAAATTAAAAAGGCATTCCAAGCTAAATTCAAATATGGTGGTGTCCGATCAGTTTGGGTTCAGGGTACACCAATAACAAATTTGCCAGCTAACCTTTTCGGTAACGTCAAGAGTCAGCAATTCTACGTTGAAGTGAACAGCATCACTACAGTTGATGTCAGAGCTTTCAGTGCATCGAACAAGACTCTCCACACTCTGAGTCTTTTTGGAAACAAAATCAAGGATTTCGATTTCAGTGGTCTTAGTATGTATGAAAACCTAGGTACCCTGAATCTTGGCAGAAACGAGATAGAAACCATTCCTGATAATGCTTTCAACAGCAGAAATTTGTACGCTATCATCTTGGCACAAAACAAGATTTCTCACATCGGCATGAATGCCTTTAGCAATCTGCCTAGCCTGGGAAGACTTGAAATGGCTTTAAATCAAATTACTACACTTGGACCCATGTCACTGGCTTTCAAGTCCCATTCTTCAGGATTGCAGGTAAAGTACGAATTCATTTTATGACTTTCTTAAAATTCCCTACTCTTAACCTATTAATATCAAGAAAGGTTTACAATCTTCCCCTTTTTGATCGATATATAATTTTTAAAATTCCCTCACATGAATATAATTTATATATTAAAAGAAGATTTTTTTCCATCAGGGAGGGAGCGAGATTTGCTTATTTCTACTTATAAATTCAAAATCTTGTCTTTCTATTGGATAATAGGTTTGCAAAAAAAAATGCATTTTTAAAGTTGATTACTACATCGTTTTCTTAATTATCAAAGATCAAGATAGAACTCCCACTATTATTCTGTATAATTTTCTGATATGAACTGAAAAAAATAGTCTTTCGAAATTTACTGAATATTTTCAAACTTTATTTGATTCTTTTTTGAAGTTCCAACTAATAGTTTCAAAAGCTTGAAGTTTTGGTGTAACCTTAGCTTAAGGATTCATTATGCAGGAGTATAATGATAACTCGAACAGGAAAGAATTAGAAGAACAATTAAGAATCTAGAAAAATCTATTCCTCCCTATGTTTGAATGCTGTGACATTAATTAGGAAATTTCGGCCTCATTTTTAGACTTTTTCATTTATCGGATCTTTCTTTGGCAGCTGCAAATTATAATTAAGGAAAATTTATGAATTAAAATATGTAGAGTAAAAATTATATATTTAGAGATCGAATTAATGATGTGAGTAATTATAAATGATGGCGATTATTTTTTATTAAGTTTTTCAAGATTATTAAAAACGAATAGAATAGCTTCCATTCACAGTGCGTATGGATTTCTATTTTTCACAAACATAAGGATAATACATTTAATTTTTAATATAATTTCTAAATTTTTGAGAATAGCATTGTAATTTACCAATACGTAATTAATTTTAAAATATTTGAATAAAGATGCAATCTAGAATTATTTTATTGAAGATGTTTTTCGTACAGATATACTAAAAAATATAACAACACTGAAAGGACTTTTTTAACGAGAATGAGAGATTTAAGGTATACATTTCTATAAGTGGGATACATTTCAAAAGTGATGCTATATTTTTGTACAGAGAGTCACATAAATTTCTGTAAGTTTTGATCAAAACTAAATGAGGTTAAAATTAAAGCAGAGCCTCACTCATATCTCAGTGTTAATGTTAACTTCCTGCTCTTTTAGTTTAGCATTAAAAATAATCAAATTTTTTTTTTAGCCAGTGAATATGAATACTTTTAAATTTTCATCAACAGTTTAGATCGAGAAATAGTATTTCATTAATTTTAGGAAAACATAATAATTTTAGGTTTTCATATTATTTCTGTATATAATGTATGTATCATTTATAAAATTTGTATATTATTTTATAAAACATATAATATTTGTATATAACAGAGAAATGAAGATAATGATCTGTGAAATAATGTTAAAATAAAGCACACTTTTAATTTGTGGAATTAAACAAATACTATAATAAGAATAATTTTCTTTTGTAGATAAATCTTTCAGCTAACAGAATTTCTGACGTCTCCAGCTCCGCCTTCACTGGTTTGGATCCATACGCTATCTTCTTTTCCCAGAATCAACTGAGCTCTCTGAAGAAGGATGCTTTTGCTAATTTGGTTACTAAAGTCGCTCAGAAAGGCGGATTTCTTGAAGTTTCTGGTTTGTAAATTTGCTCTCATTTGTAGATCCTTAAATATCAGACTGTATTTTTACTTCAGGGGATGGGCCGCGGTGGCCTGGTTGTAAGGTCTCGGCTTCCGAACCGGAGGGTTTCAGGTTCGAGACCCGATTTCCCCGAAGAACCGTCGTGTAAGGGGGCATGTTGCACGTTAAATCCATTAGAGCTGAACGTCTTCCCACTGGTGTGGTGTGGAGAAAATGTGGAACCAGCTCAGGTATCATCTTCGCCATCTGAACGCGGTTCAAAATTACGAGCTCCGTCCCAAAATAGCCTTAGTGTCCCAAAATAGACATTAATGTAACTAATCTAAACTGCTTTTGGAGAAAAGATATCTATGAATCCACGCCAGGAGGGTTCGGTTTCAATATAAAGGTATAGAAAGTGTAAAAATCCTTGTATAGTAATTTCTCAAAGTACACTTTTGAATTATTTACTTTTTTAAAGGAACATGCATATTCCAGTTAATGTGGTAAGGACTCAAGGCTTTTAAAAATTAATTTCTTCGAATTGTCTTAGTTATGAAATTACGTACCTCTCCCCTAACCAGTACAAAATTGGTATTACTCTAAAATTTTTTACAAAAGAAGGGCCATTACGGTAGCAATATACAACCGGTAATCACCTACCCACCTAACAAAATTCATTTCGAGTTAATACACTTACTGGCATTCTTACTAGCCTCAATAGCCCAAGTCTTAATATTCTATTGAATAGTTTAATATGATCATTACAACAACATTTTCTAAATAATAATGCAATAAATTTAATAATCTTTCAAAAATTTGTATTATAAATTCTTGCTTCAAAGAAATTTCAACATAATGGGGAGGGGAGTCTCCTCTGAACTGATATCTCCTATTTTTACATGGATATGTTTCACGTTTGTAATCACTTAAACACGATTGTGAAAAAAAAAATATTTAAAAACTTTGAAATATACATTTTCTTAGAGTTTTCTGTCATAATATCATGCTATATTCATAAAAAGGTGAAAAGTATACCAATGAATTTCATGACCATTAAGAAATTAACCTCGCCCTGCCTTGGCAACCTAGGTGAACTAAACGCGAATAATACTTTTGGGTATTATGGGTGATGCATAATAACCTTCCGTTACGAGCTGCAAATGTGACAGAGGTAGGACCGTTATCGTTGGGTATATTACCTAGGCAAACCCTCATTGGTATACCCTCCAAGGAAGCCTCATTATTTGAATATTAATGGAATAGTTCTACAACCAAGTGAAAGCCTCCAAGAATGTCTATTATGTGGAAACTTCTCATCTCTTGTTTAAGGCGCCCTCAGGAGGGATCAGTGAGATTTGGAGAACTACTTAATGTTATGACAAGAGCTGAACATAGAGAATTCATAGATTATGAATAAGATGAATAATCTTAAAGAGATGCAGCCATATTAAACCCTAACAATAAAATTAGGACATTTTAATTTCATTTTAAACATACGTCCAATCCAACAGAATCATCAAAAATATTGCCTTTGAAATTCTTATAAAATATTTTCATATGATACTTTTCTCAGCATGAATTTATTGTAACTGACTATAACTACACCATTTTTGAAGTGTACGGAATGAGATGATTTGCAACGAAATAAATATCCATGACAATCATTATCCATTATGATATTTCCCAAATCCATTAAAAGAGATCCGAAATCTCGAACATTTTTTTTTCTTCTAAAAGAATCATGAAATGATAGCTTTTTAGAACAATTTACTTTTCAGAAAATAAGGTATTTACAGTGTTATTTGCTGTCAGAAAGTTTCCTGACATGACGAAGAATGTAACAGTTCTTTTCAAAATGGATGAATATGGTTTCATGATAGATCTTGAGAAATTGACAGTGATTTATTTTTGATGGAACAACTAAACTAATCATCAAGTTATGTGAAGAGATTGATTAAACATTTAAAGAAATGGCATGATTTGGATTTTAATATTATTTTTGTATCTTTTTACTTTACTCATTGTTAGTAGGAAGTTTTTTTATTTGTATTATATTTGATACAATGGCAAAAAAATAGCAATCCAACAAAAAATAATGAGTTAAATTCCTTATAGCTATATATTAAAAAATGTAGATTAGAAGGTCGCATTACCTTTGGAAAAATGGTATTTTTTTTCTGAAAAAGAATACTGATATAATAATAGCTTTTGTAAAATCCCAATCATTGTGTTGGGAAGGATATTTTTTAATTACATAGTATGAATATAACTCGTTCATCTGCTATTCACAAATTACTCAAACTCACTGTGCGAGTAGTAAGATGAAAGCAATAGTTTTGTGGAAAAAAGTTGATTCTCCATTTAATGAAACTTATGGAATAATGAGCTTCAAGTAGCTTCCGGAACAATAGCACATCAAATACGTTTCTAAAATAAAAAGAAAAGTTCAAAATTTTACTATCATTGGTAACCGACATACCTAAATGGGCCAAAAATAGTTAACACCTTTAGTTTCAGATTTTTAAATAAGACAATTACTTTCGTTTATTTTGGAGGTATGATGCCCTAAAAGTGAATTAGACTGTTTTTCAAAAATTGTCAAAATTTAAAGTTAAGGTTTAATATTTATATCATTTTAAATGATATCTCAAAAGTCCCCGACATTCTGCTGAACGCGTTTTTACTGGGATTTATATCTTAGCTATGTGGACGTCGTCGAATGAGATTTTAAATCAGGACAAAGCTATGGTTAAAATGCTTTATCATTTCAGTAAAGGTTTAGTATGACTGTCCCAAGTTTCCTCCCTACTGACAAATGAACTTTGGCTGCTAAGTAGAAAAAGTGAAACGAAATGAGGTGATTTTTCACTTTTACACTAGTCATGGACAAAATTTTTTCGTACATTGAAAACAATGATGACTATCAATTGATCCTTTTTGAATTGTGAAAATGTAATTGATGATTTCGATACACAGCCTAATCAAAAACTATTAGGAGTACGGTTGCATACAATGATTGCTAACAAAGTAATATATTCACGCTTCTTTGCTTTCGAGGGACAATATATAAGGTTCTAGCCAAATCATGGTACAAAAATAAAAGATTTGGTTCTGAAAAAAGAGTAGTACAGAAAACAGCTGAAATTATTCGTCAAGATATATGTTCTGTAATTTACAAGGTGGAAAATTATTCTTCCAGTACTGAAATGTTCTCCAATTTCAACACCAGTTTGTACGATTCGTTTGCTTCTCTACTAGACGAAATCATCTTGATAAACAGAAAAGGCTCGGTGTAGCTATTAAAGAGAATGTCAATTACGATTTGTCATGTCATCAGTTAGTCCTTGATTCTTTATATTACTCTTACTCCTCGGAATATCCATTACTTTTCATAGATATTTTTTCTCCAGGTGTTTAATGTATATTTTATTTTCCTTGGGATTGCCTTCTTATAACGAAGCGGTTTTAAAAAGAAACTTCGAATGGACGTTATCAGCAGCTTTCAGTTGTTGGAGACAATAGATATTCGCCATGAATATACTGTATTCAATATGAATAATCAGAATTGGTGCACCTCAAGATAAAGTAAATGACATAATGTACCAATGATCTAACCAAAAACATGCAAATATTGATCAAAATTTACCACAATCGTGGCTTCAAGGACAGAAACATATTATTGTGGAACAGTTAAATTGTAATCCAACACTAGTTTGCAATCTCTGGTCTGCAAAATTCAGATGTTATGGATTTGTGCCAAGACATACTCCGATGAAGCGGATTCGAGGAGCTATTGACATGTAATATTTAGCGCAGCAAAATATCTTGTATGGAAACTTCACATACTTCCTTTTTTTTATTCAAGCTAAAGAACAATAGAAATAAAAAGTGTTACTGGTTTAGGATAGTTAAAGTCCCATTTAGAAGCTGTTTCGGTATGAGCTTCATAATTTCTAATAATGGTTAATTAAACTGGGCGCAACTTAACAGGAACTCCTCTAAATTTCTACTAAGTAAATACTTTTTGACTTAAATAAAATGAAGCATTTAAGGTGTTATATTAATCTTGTTCTTCTATTAGAGCTTAGGTTAAGTAGTTTTCATTTTACATATTGAATTGTTATTTCTTTTAATTGTTTTATACAAAAAATGAAACTAAAACTTTTATCAGCAAGTTTTTATAAATTTCGAACAAAAGAAAGGGATGATATTCAATTTTGAAGCCATCTGAAGATTCTTGCTTTTTAACATTATTTTATCTAAATCAAATGAAAATAATAATAAAAAAAACTTTTAAAATTCAGTCTTTGATGCTGAATGTGTTAATTCTTTTTTACGAAAAAATATGTAAATCGGATTTTTTTCACTAAACTGACCACAAAAAGTTATAACAATTACTTGCAATTAAAAAAAGAGGGATTGTTAAACATTCTATAACGCCCTGATCATGGAGAACTCCTCCCTTCTATCAACAAAAGAGTATTTTAAATAATATTTTCAGTTATCACACTTTATTAGTTCAGAATGTATTTTTTATATTTTCATAACACTGGCTTTAAATTTCAATTTGGAAAATAATACAGATCAATTAAAAGACTTTTTTGCTTTACCTTCTTTTCTGAGCCAAAAATTGCTTACAATAATCAATATTTGTTAGAGCAGATATCATTGCTCGAATTTTCAATATGAATTAAATAATTCTCCACAAAGTAGGTATTTTCAGAAATTTTTTTTTCCGAGTCATTCAGTTTTATTAAAGTTCTAATGAATTTTTGAGCATTTACACCATAGAAATCTTAAGAAATCATTATCTGGAAAACAACACACAGTTGTTGTAGACCTCTTCTATTGAACCGCAATACCTCCCCCACTCAATTCTTTTGCAGGCACCTCTGGGGAGGGATGGCCTCCCCTTTATCGATCGGAAAGTAGGCCCCAAAGCGTCCCCCTCCCACGTCACTTTATTGAAGCAGCAGGCCTTAGGAGCCTGCGGGGCCTTCATTGCAGATGACACGGACTATGCCAAAGAGCCCCAAATCGAGACTCGCAGCCCCTCCCAGGCCAAGGAGGAAACGGGATCAATTTCGTTTCAGAGAGGGGCGCTCCCCAATCTCGCTTTCCCCCCTTCTTTCGAAGGGGTTGATCAGGAAGGTATTAGAATAAAAGCCGCTGATGCAGAAGCATTCATTTGGGGCCGAAATATGCTTTTGAAATTTTTTATGAGAGTTTAGAAATATTTTTCGTTGAATTTCTTTTAAAAAAATATTTTCTTCTAAGAAACAAGACCTTTTTTGGTAACTTCTAACTTTATTGACAGAAATTTGTTTTAAATACGATTCTCGACAAAAGCGTCTGAATACGTTTTGATATTTCCCCGACAAATTCCAAAATAAGTAACTTCGGTGGCATGTGAAAAGGCTAGGTAAAAGTGCGATTTTCTTAAAAAAATTACTCATCTGTTAGAATTTTCGAACTGTAAAATTTTTTCTGAAGTGCCTTCGAAGCATCATGGATCACATTAGTCTCCAAAATAGTATATTTTGTATACCATGGTTTTTAAATCTTAGAGTTATTGATAAAATGCAGTTAAGAAATTTTAAAATGTTTTCTGAAAATATATGAAACTGAAAATTATTCGATGGGAAGAAGGGCCTAGTAATCACACTTTTTTTCAAGAATCAAGTGCTTTTACGAAACACTCTTTAAAACTTATTCTTATTATTGAAAATCCATAAAATATTTTTGAACGATAGAATAGTATTAATAGTTATATTATCTTAACTTGTTATAATTGATAGGGTTATTTGTTTTATATAATATGTTAGCAAACAAATATAATATCTTTGCTTTTATTATTTTATGAAATAATAATAATTCTATAAATTTTATTTATAATTCATTTGATTTCACTAGATATTCTGACAACCATCATAACTGTTGTCTGAATTGCAGTTTTGACAAATATTCGATTTGTGAAGCTTAGCATTATGATTGTGAGTCCATTTCAAATTACGATATTGAAGCCAGCTTATATCTGACAAAGATTCAGAAAACTTTATGTAGTAACAGTCGTCGTCTTCTTCATCCAAAGACACATTTTCCTCCTTTTATTTGCTTGAGTTGATGCTTGTTTTCGTACAGTATATGGTAGTTTTTCTCCCCTGAATTTGTCATTTTCGGTTTCTTTCGATTTGAAATATCTTTTTTACCAGTGAAGTTAAAATGAAACGCACAGTTTGATTCCGCTTTGACAACTTTCCTATCATAAGCCTCTTTATTTCTTGTAGGTTAACATGAACCTATTCTCACTTTTTTTGTTGGAGTGGATGGAGCTATTTCTATTGAAAGATTTGTTAATGATTAGGAAGGTTTTTTTTCTGATATGAAAAGAGTGCTTCCTGTTTTTGCACCACTGGTTCGCACATCTTCGTTTAGCCCATCAGATAAATCTATTGATTGTGGGCGCTCATCCATGGTCGATCTGACCTAAAATGGTCAGATTCTAGTGAGGAGGAATAATATCACAACATTCTTCGGCATTATAGCATTTGGTAGAGTCTTTCACTTTAGAAGAAAAGTCATACGCAACCATAGTTTTTCAAGTGATATTTATTATCCCTGAATCAATGATACAACTGGCGAATTTTTGAAAGGCTCCAACTAGATTTATCTAATGGTTGCAAATTCTGTCATATGTGGAGTGAGGAGGCGAAAGAATCCCTTCCTATTTTTCAACGAAATTCAATGTTGGTAAGTTGAGATGTCACAGATGATTTTCCAGAAAAAGTTGGTCACGTATCTCAAGAAGCTTTAAATATCTTATTTCTATCATCTACACAAATTTATTTTCGGAGCCTTTTGGGTAGGGAAGTAATGGCAAAAACTTTCCTTAGGGAAAGAGGAGGAATTGCGTTGCTATTAGCCATAACAGCAAGAACCATTCTCAACAACAGTATTCTAACAAAGTATTAAGGGTGCAAACAGGCTCCAGCCTGTTCAGCACCTTTTAGGGAAATGATCCTTCTTTGCTTCCGAATCTTTGTCAACCCCGTCTCTTCAAAGTTATAAATATCTTGACATTGGAATTTGAATCTATCAAAGACATTGGAAGGATTTCAGTCTATAGTGTTCCTATTAAAATTCATAGTTCTATTCAAACTAGCTATCTGCAGAGTATGTAAAAGGATTTAACCTAGTAGCAAAGATGACAGTTCAGTCACTTGAAGAATTGTCGCATTCAATTCAAGGCACTGAGCTTTTTATTTGGTAATGATGTGCCAACGTTTATTACTTCTTTATTAGAAAGGCCATAACATATTTTTGAAGTACTGACTATGTATTGTTCAAACTCCTATTTATCCTTGAAAATCAGAGGAGGTATTTTATTATAGACAAAGTTAATAACAATCGATGTGAAATAAAAAAACGATTCATAAATGTAATTTATATGCATTATCCTCCCCAAAATATGTTCACACATTCATAAAACATCATTACTGTTTACTTATTTAACTAACTAAATTTGTTTATCTTTAAAGCAGTTGAATTAGAAAATGATATGGATTAGAATTACGGCCTACCATTATAGCAGTATTCGTTTTACTGCAGAATCTTTAGAATGCCATGAAATTAATTCCACATTAACTAGCCGCCTTTCGCAATAAACAGTAGTGATTTCTAACGCTGCCTCCAGAAATATTTCTTATGTGCATTTATACACTCATACATCCTTCTTTTATAATTCCTATTATAAACTTTAAAATAAATTGTAAAATTATTATAACTAAACTATAAAAATATTTTAATATATACATAAAATTAAAACTTACTCGTATAAGTTGTTACACAGTAACAATTAGCCCTTCGTGGAGCCATTTTGTATCTTGATAGGTGTGAGTGGAATGATATTGAAGTACAGAACTTTTAAATGTGAATCACTTAACTAACGCTTTGTCGTGGTATAGACCTTACACATATATCTTCAAGAGTTCCGACCCTCCCCAAAAGTAAAATTTTAAAAAAATTAGAAATAACTACATAATTAATGTCTTCTCAAGCTCCCGTTTTGCTATTAACTGCAGGCCAAGAATCGTCGAAAATGCCGCATGAAGAAAAGTTACCAACTATCAAGAGAAAAGTGTATGTAAACCGCGATTAATGTAAAATTCGAATATAACAACTTACCACGCGAAACAAATAGCGCACGTGTTCCCTATTAAATTTTGTCAATTTTCATAAAAATAAATATAAGCCTTCTGAAAGGGAAGCTCAATTAATTCACTTACAAATGTTATTATAATATGAATAGTTAATGCATTTCTTATTAGTGTTGCTGTGCATACACAAAACTTGCATTGCGATTTAACTGTTACTTATATTAATCTCATTTTCTGCCTTTTGAGTATTAAGAAATACATCCACAAGCCAAAGACACGGGTATGAGAAGATCACATTCTTAAAGAGCATTCATAATTATATCATCATTCTGAGAAATCCGTCCCTTCGATTGTTGCTAAGAGTTTGCTGTTTCAACGCATTAAATTTTGCAATCGTTCTGACATAACTACGATCGAAACCTCTATTACTGCTGCTGAATAAAATAATAAGTACTACTCAGAATGGTTGTAACAAACATCAACATAACAAAATAAATATTTAAAAATTAACTGGTTTTTGAGAAACATTTTTATCTTTTATTTATTTATTTTTTAAACACGAATATAATTTTTTAAACATGCAAAAATGAAAAAAAAAAAAATGTTAAATTTACTAGTTTATTTCGTGTAAAAATAAATTAAGGAAAGCTATTTTATTCACCGACAGTAAAAACTCTTTCCAGTTCTTTAGAAAATGATGTCTTGAATAAAAAAAAGATTAGCTCAGTGGATAGACTGCGTAACATTTATTTGAAAATTAAGGCCTTGTAATAAAATTGCGGCGAAGCTGCTGTAACAAATTAATAATAGTTTTATGAGAAAATACTTTCAGATTTTCTATTGAAGTGTGAATAATTTTTCGACTTAGTAAATATTTTCTAATAGTCATTTTAATGCAATTTTTTTTGAAATAGCTTTTCTTTTGCTGAAAATGAAAGGTTTTGTTTCTTTGCAGATGTATCATTTAAATCCTATCCTCTGTGGCAAATCTTTTCAAATCAGCAATGGAATTTTTCTTTCCAAAATGAATAAAAACCTCTCTCTTTATTTCGCATTCTAAGCAAACAAATGCGCATTCTTTTCTACCATGTCTATATTTAATTTTGTTTCATACCCTAAATCTTAAAATTTTATTTAGGAAAAAAAAAGCCAGATATTGTTCGAAAAAATTACTCCCTCATTCCACACCCTTAAATATTGTATAAATTGTTTGTTAAATCAAAATGCCGTACGTCAAAAATCAGAGACACAGATTACTCTCTGAGACAATGACAAAACATTTGCATCTTTTGTTGTACAAAAATGCTACTTTTATCATGCCGCAATTTATCATGATTCTATATTACAAGATACTGTTTCGATAACATATGTTACAATTCGCCACCATTTTGCCTCCAATTCATTATTTGAACCCTTCACATATGCTGTTTTTTTTTTGTTGCTTGTTTTCTATTTTTCATATTATATGAATCAAATCTCGAATTTTCCCATTGGTACATTATTTGACCTCATTGAATTAAATAGATATTTTTTTTCGAATTTTCTCTTTTTCATTCCGTTATATTTATTTATCCTAGGTTCATTCGCTGAATGCCTAATCTGTCTATCACTCAATTATATTTCATTTTTCCAGCTAATCCTTTCAGTTGCCGAGGCTGCGATTTCTCCTGGATAGTGGCGAACAAGGACATTCTAGCCAGCAGGCTCATTGGATTCTCTTGCACTGACCGCAGAGCTATTACCGATCTCACCACATCGAACATTGGATGCAACTGAGAATGTATTGTGGGAATATGCTGTCGAACAGAATGTAAATAAAATATCTGGAGAATATCGTGTATGAAAAATATTTTTCTTTGAATGTTTTCTGTTATAAAAATGATTTTAACCTCTTCACTATTCATGGAACATATTTATTCCACTTCACTTTCAATGTGTTGAATCAAATCTATGGCAACAAGCATATAACATATATCGATTGAAGAATAGGCCTTTAGTGCGAGAAGATAATAAACTAACTGGTTTACCAAGATGTGTATCTCTAAATGATGAGAAAGCATCTGTGTTCTTTCCCCGAAAAAAACCCCTTATCGTAAATGACTTTTAAGTACAGTAGAAAGAATGTATTCAAAGAAAGTTCATTTAACTTACTACAAGCATTTCATGAAGTATCACGGTAGAAAGCGAAGCAAATTTGCATAATCTACCGAATCCAGTTACAATTCAAATAGTTCGGTAATTTTCAATGGAACTGTCGGAAAATATAGGCATTATTACTTTCATGAATTAAGAAAATTAGCATTAAAAATTGCTTTTATTTGCCATATTTTAATGTTTCTGTGAGAGAGCTTTAGTGAATTCAACTAAATGTACGGAAATTAGATTCAGAGGGATAAGTTTTACATCCTGGGCAAGAAAAGTATGAAATAGTAATCTATACTTATAATAAAGCTCAAAGTGTGTGTGTGTTGGCGCTCTACAGGCCAGACCATTCAACCTACAGCTACCAAATATGGCACGTGTATACCTTGGAGGGCGGGAATGGGCACCTGGGGGTTATTTTTTCAAATTTTTAATTGGAATTTTATTTATTTAAAAATTAAGTGAATTTTTGGCGTGTTTCTGCTATAACTTCCGAAAATATTACCGCACAAAAAAGATTTTTACATGAAATTAAAGATCAAAAATTTATCTTTTAAATGATACCAATGTTTTAACCTTAAAATTAAATTTCTATTTTTAATGAATTTTTAAATAAATATTTTAAATATATTTTTCAACAATTTTTTTTTGTACAAAATAAAAATAAAATTTAAGCTGCACGAGCACGTTTCGTATTCATGGGAAAAAATTAGTTTTTTTCAAAGTGTTGCCATCACATTGATTAAAGCTCCAACTAAAAATAAATTAAATCTTTTTGGAAATGAAATCTGCAAAAATATAATTTTCGGCACGTGTCTGTAGGAAATGAAACAAATATGAAATATTATTTTTTCTGAAAAATAAATTCAAGAAAAATTATTTTATGATCTTTTACACTCTCTATATTACTAATCCAATAAATCAGTTTTATTTTAAGGCAAGTTTTGTTTAATATGAACAGAATATCCATTCAAATCAGGGCCACACAGCTAATTTGTAAACCTTTAGTAAGACACAAATCTGCTAAAATGGTCTAAATGGAAGATGATTATATTTTATGTAACTTGATTCAATAAATGCTCTAATAAATAACGAATTTTTGATTTTACATAAAGCTTCTACTGTGGAAATCACGATTAACAAAATGTTCTTGAAACACTAATATTTTGAATAAAAAGAGTTAATTTCCAATCAACTAAATCAATCACTTAAACTGACTGATTTATGAAAATTTGAATATCACTATTCAATAAAAATTGGATAATTTTAGATTTTCCATCGATCGTTTCAAAGAAAATACGCCATTCAGCTAGCCGATTTCTCAAGATTAATTGGCCTAAGATTATGAAAATGTTGAGTTTTTCTAAATTTTTAACATTCAAAACTTCATAAATAAGTCTTAGTTGATCGTGGAAAATAGAAACATTCATTCATTTATTTAAAATTTGTAGTCTCAGAATATCATACCTTACTGCATTAAATTTAGACTTCATAATTTTTGAAATATATTTATAGGCCGGAACAAAATATTATTATTGATTTCATTTCAATTCTTTTGAAAGCAAAACTAAAAACTGAATTTTATGCTGCATCTGAGAAATTTTTGTTGAATTATTCTTTGAGATATTACATAAATTATGAAAAATATTTTGTAGTTCACATAAGACTTAAATACCGGGCGATTCTATTTGCAATACTCATATTCAATAATAATAATAATAAATAAATAACAATAAAGATGATAAATAAAATAAAACGCTTGGTTTTATTAAAAAATATCTTTATATTAATTGCAATTTCATCATTTCCACTTTAAATTAAAGTTGAAGTTTTACCGGAAATGACAACAAATTAGCAAAATATATATAGTAAATTGAACGAAACGATCTAAACAACAGTATAAGTTTGGTATGACTATCAAAATTTGAAAATTAAAAATGTTTTATTTGAGAATCTATTAAGAGACCAGTTACTTAAAATATTTAATTGAAAATTGTAGCGAGCGGTAATACTGGCGAACCGGCTGGTCGCCAAAGCCTGCTAGTAGTATATAAATTGCAAATGGAACATTAATCTTTTAACACAATATCTATATGTGATTCTTAATTAAATAATTATACACAAATATAGAAGGCTAGAATGTTGAAAGAAATATTTGCCTACTATAATGTAATTTGAAACTCAATTTAATGCTCGTGTTGGCGAATTCTGAAGTAAGAAATTTTATTTCAAAACTATATTTGATAGCAAAAGAATTCTGTTACAAAAGTGGTGAGAATTACCGATTTAGAAAAAAAAGCAGTTCTGCATACAAGCTGTAGCCTGAAGATCTGAAATGCTTATATTTCGATAATTGTAAAGGATCGTGGCGTCTCGTTTCAAAACTAGATATGAAAAAGCCGAGCATACCAAAAGATACGCCATGTATATGGGAATAGTACATGTTTAATATGACACCAAGGATATAAAGATTTCCCGCTACTATGGTGTGGATTTCACAAACCAAACTAATGCAGTCTTGGATTTCTATCGAAATCTGATTGCTGCTGTCTGAACTAGAAGAGGCTGATAGGAGAATTTCCAGATTGACATAATCACTAATACATTGGGCTGGGCGATGACCGAACTTCATCATCGCAATATAAATCAATATTTCTCGATATATTGCGATTTTATTATTTATTTGCTGCAATGATAAATTATAACAGCTCCTCTTAACATATTAACTTATCAAAACTTTTCTACAAAAGAAAAATAAATAAATAATCGTGATAAAAATATTCGTGTTTTTTGTCGAATAAAATAATTGTTTTATAATTATAATATAGCGAGTGCAATAGAGAATACTGTAATAGCATTTCGTTTTAGCTATATCTATATTACTCAATATTTTATTTCTTCAATACTGGGTTAATCTAGTGTATTTCTTACTTGTTATACGCTGCGATGCAAAAGCTCAGACAATAAATAAATTCAAAAAGATTTTTATTCAGTTTTCCTAAGTGACTTTAGTCTAATTTGCACCAGACAGATATAAAATATCGCAATGTAAGTTCACTTGAACACATTGTAGGTTGTTAAGAAATTAAAAAGTACATTGTCTTAAAGGTCTATATTTAGGTTACGTTAGTTATATTAACGTCCCGTTTTAAAGCAAAACTAGGGCTATTTCGGGGCAGACTTCCTAGTTTTGAACCCCTGTCAGATAACGACGACGGCACCTGAGCTGGCACCCCTTCTTCAAGTTTCCCCACCAACGGGAGGAAGTTTGGCCCCGACGGATTTAGCATACACCAGGCCCGCTTACACGACGGTTCTTCAGTGGAATCGGGTTTCGAGCTGGTGCCCTGCGGTTCCGAAACCGAAATCTTATCACCAGGCCATCATGGCCCTTCAGAAGTTAGAAAAAAAATGATATGGAATTAAAGTAAACAGGATTTTAAAACCTGATTGTTTATCCATTCTTGTTCATAAATATGAGTTTCCATTGAAGTAACTAAAACTAGCATGATTTGGGACCTGATTTCGAACCTTACAACTTGATATGAGTTCATTTACAGAAAAATATTACCTATCATAACTATAAACTTTGCGGCATATAATTCCCAAAGATTCTCTATTGAGTTAAGATTTGAGAATAATCTGAGAATTAAATCAGATTGTGGGATAGATTGCAGTGTGAATTGAAGCATTATCCCTGTGAGGGTCCCTAAGCCAGCAACAAGTTATTTCCAATGTCTTTGTATAAAGTTGTGATGTACAGTGACACTGGTTTGTCGTAGCAAAAGGCCATCACCTTCAACTAAAAATAGAGCTCTATTACATATAATTAAACACAATTAAGGAATATTGTTTTACCCAGAACAACAAAATTTGACACCTCTTAAATAGTTTAGTTATATTAACGTCCCATTTTAAAGCAACACTAGGACTATTTCGTGACGGGCATCGCACTTTTTAACCGTGGTCAGGTGACGAGTACGACATCTGAGATGGAACTCCCCTCGCCAAGATTCCACACCACACCAGTGGGACGACATTTGGCCTCGTCGGATTAAAAGTGCACCAGATCCACTTACACGACGGTTCTTCGGTGGAATCGGGTCACGAACCTGAAACCCTCTGGTTCTGAAGCCGAGACCTTACCTCGACTCAATGCACCTTTTAAGTAATAGGTGCTTCTTAAGAAAGATTTTTTCAAAATTTTTATTAGATTTCTAATTAATAATTAATCGAAATTTAAAAACTTTTCTTCAATAATTTTGGAGAATATTATAGTACAAAAATAGTTTGACACCATCTTAGATTTCAAAAGAAATTAGCTTTTCAGTAACACCAATTTCATATCCTTACAATTTCTTTCTAAAATTTTGTGGAATTTTCCAAAATCAATTTTTTACGCAATTTGTAACGATCCTTTTTATTTTTTGTAATGAAACTTAAACTAATTTCATTCCTTCATCATATTTTTCCCTCGCTTGTTAAATGTATGTTAAAGAAATTGCTGACATTAAAAGAATAATTTTCGTTTTTAACTTGATAATGATATATTAAAACAGATATTTTTTTCTGCAAATTGTTTGATATAAAAGTATTCATGCACAGAATGTAAAAGATGACACAATCAAATCAAATGTCGACAAGAAATACAAATAAATCTTAAATATCATCATACTATGGTTTTTCGAACTGGAAGTTCGAAATTCAAAGAATTCCTTTTGTATTTTTTGGTTATAATATCTGATCACAATTCTTTACCGATATTTTAGTCATCTTGTGAAATTAGGGATAAAAATGATTTTTATAATATCTGAAGAGTTACGAGAAACATATAGCTCGTACTGAAACCTCTAATCAAGTCAAAAGAATGTTCAGAAGAACATTTGAGCCGCAGCTGAAAATCGCTAGAAAGTTCAGCTAGTTCGAGTAACTAAATAATGTATAAATGAGAAAGCGAAAGGAAAGAATGATGTTATTGGAGTTACAAAAGTACTCAATCATAAAGAAATTAAAAAATTGATGGTCATTCAATACCTGTCTTTTTGCTTCTCCTCCTTTTTTATACATAGTTCTTTGTTTGCTCTAAACATTTTAACCTTAATATTCGTGCTACTTTCCACTCAGCAGGTATCATTTAAATCATTTCCTTATTATAAGCAGAATTATATATATGGATGATAGTTCTCCAGAGTGAAAAATAAACCTACTTGTGGGTATACTTTTAAACTGACCCCTGTGAGGGTAATTGGGTACTGAAAAACAGGCATGAAAACATGTTCATTTAATACTGATGAAATGAAAAAAAAATTAAGTCTGAAAAATAGAAAATGCTGAGAAAGTAGAAGGCATTTTTTAAAATACTGAGGCACAACTATCCATTATTTCTGAATCTAAATTTCAAAATTTCATTTTGATTCACTTATAAAATAGACTAATGCACAAAAATAATTTTTGGTGAGAAAAAGAAAAGTTTTGTTTGATTATTTCTCTATGTGACTTTCCTTAGTTCCGTGCATTTCATTGTAAAGCAGCCATTAATGTCTGCCATCGAAATCTTCTAAAATGACTTTTAGCGATTTTTTTTCACTAGGATATGTCATGTTTTAGCACCTGTTTAGAATGCAGTAGTGTAGTGAACGACGAAAAGAGTAGTGAAATGGATAGTCTTTGCGTGAGCAAGAACAGTCAGAACGAGCAATTATTATTGACGTCATCAAGATTTTGTTTTCGATTCTATAATGCTCAATTGTTTCTTTCTATCGTTCGTTAGAATGAAGTTACAGTCATTTGTAATCGATGCAATTATTTTGAAAAACTCTGAATATCAAGCATTTTAAAAAATGGAATTTCAACTGCTTTTCCTGTTAGAGATACAGAGAGACATTGTGTATTTTTGCTCGTCATTCATCTTTTGTACTGAGATAAAGAACATACTACCGTACTGAGACATTTATACATATTTAGTACTGCTTGATCTAAGAGAAAAAAATACATACTTTTATGTATTTGTGCTTTAACTTCATGCTAAAAGAGCAATTTTAATTGTAAGCCACCGTTTGTTTTTAAAATTCTCCTTCATTAAAAAGTCTGAAAATATTTTCACAACTGTTTTATTCCAAACAACTATATAATGCATTTGTATTTTTATTAATTTATGTTGAATTCCACATTTTTTTAATGGTAATTTTTTCTGTTATTTCCTTTTCTAGGAAAATAACAAGCTGTTAATTTTTTTTCTTTATTTCTTTAACCTTTCGATTTTCTTCTTCGTAACTTTCTTATATTAATGAGCTTATGTTTAACTAGGATGTTGTTAAAAACTTTTGGTGTTTTGTTTTTGTATTTTTTACTTGTTTAATAATATTTCACGCATTTGAAAAGTCACATTCCGTTATCCCGGTGAAATGACATACCGCGTTATGCGCTATGCCCACGGAGTAGGATGACGTCAGAGATGTGCTTTACGCTCTAAGGCAACGATGGATCACTGTTAAGTCTCGGAGCACAAGTAGGGAAAGATCATTTTTCTACCACATGACAGAAAATTAACAATTTATATTTTCTTTTTAGCTATTCCTAATAAAATAAAGATAATAAATAAAAAGAAATAACTAAAAAAAATAAAAAAAATATTGCAGGCAAAGTGATCTACGTATGGTAAAAGATAGTTCTGTTTCTTATGCGTTATCTGTGCTTCAACCTGATTAAAGATATGATGAAGTGGAAAAGGGCCTTATTTCAGATGTGTTTAAAAATTGGTAAAGTTGAAAGCTGTCGCATTTGATACTTTTCAGGCTTTCTATCAGATCATTTAAATGCGTAAAAGTCTCATTTATTCTACTTTCCCCTCCTTCCACTTGACAGGTAGAATTCGATTATTTATCACTGCAAACTTATAAGCTAGATATCCTTTTCATCGTCCATTCATACTTCATCACTTTATTTGCATATTTTTCTAAAAACAGCTTTTTTTTAGGAAATGCTTTTCTATTGTCATAGCGGACATCAGGTTTGAATTTCTTTTCCACAGAATTCCTAGAAGTGTTCAAACGCAAAATGACTTCAGACTCCTTCAAAATGACTGCCAAACACTTCATATGTATCCCTAATTGATATTTTTTTCTTCTACAACACGCTTAGAATCAATTACGTATTTTATAGCTTCAGAAACAATCATTTCAGATATTTCTCAGTGGTATGAACTGAAAAGGGTCGTGATAATTAAGATCATATATATTCAATGAGTAGTTCAGGGTACAGGATGCATTTGGTGAAGTTTGACATTTCGAATATATGGTAATGTAAACTCTTTATATTCCAATTTATAAATGATATATAGTTTTACATACCAAATTATACTGTAGAAATTGGACTGAAATTTGAAAATAAAAAAAAAACCTAATTCTTGCCACTTTTTACATAAAAAAGCAAACAATTTCATTGCTGCACTCATGAACAAGAGCTGAATGGTAAACTACAACTATTAATTGACTAATGAGTATTATTTGAGTTAGCTCAACTGCTTGCTAGCAAATGGCAGCCCATACCGAGATAAGGTCGGGTGACCAAAGTACATTATAACAGTCTCTCAATGTCTTAAAATATAACGAAATAATTATACGAAGTATTTCAGCTTGGTTATAAGGTTATCTTTGGTTATCTTTCAACAGATACTTACAAGAATTGAAAGTTTTTCTTAATGGTTGTCTCTTTCATAGATTTGTGAGACACATGGTAAAAATAAATTAGATCACAATTTTCAAAAGAAATCTATTGAATTATGATGGATTTAAATTTCAAAATGTAGTTGAAATGATTCTTTTTACAAAGAGAGCAGTATCAACTGCATGCAGCAGTTTCATTTTGAAACTTATTTTACTGACAGATCGTATTTTTAACAGAAATATCATTCATTAATACAAAGAGTTCAGAGAATTCAATTACAAAAGCTTTGATTTTTAATAACAATTGAGCAATGCGAATGAATAAGAATAATTGATAATTGTCAATTTTAATCATTTGTAAGATGAAAAGTTAACATAAATGGCAGGGATGATACTGATTCTCACTAAGAGAAAGAACTCCAGGTGAGTCACGAATATATTCTTCTAAGAAGCGTTCTGAGATAGAACTTTTGCTGTATGTTTTAAGACACATGAATGTGAATTCTTTTTTGCTGCGATACAATGAGATGGTGAGTCGAATAGTTTCTCTTAAATGTGTAATATTTCAACTGCTCAAACCCATTGAAGATGGAGCGAATCCCATTTACATGAGAAATGCGTGCATCGATGACTATGATGGGGGATACATATGGGATTTGGATTACTAAAGGAAATACTTTAAGACTCCATTCAAAACATTTGATATCATTGACTACATTTGGCTGAGTGATGGGATAAAATAAAGTTGTCGCCCTTTGGAACGATGAAACATTTTCGGCAGCTCTGCAAGCGAAATCTTTGCTGAATTCAACCTTTAAAATTTTCATATCTTAGCCATTTAAAAATGCGTCAAACTATTCGAAGAGTTCTGAAGAAAAGAGATTACGGACAAGGAAATAGAGATGCTACCAAGGTCTACAATGTAAAATTTACTAAAATTATTGAATTTAATACAGCAGCTTTGACTAAATGAACGTAATTTAAAGCACCCTCATTGCTAGGATAGGCCGCAAATAGAACTTGATTACAGTTTCCTCTCAGGGTGAGTTCTGGATCATTTTATAAAAAAATAATGAAATGTGTCAACAGTTACAAAATGATGCTCTTCTATCTCAAAATCACATATTAGAGAATCCTTCTGAACGATGAGAGTTTATAATTTCGAATACTATAGGACAACTGTTCGTAAAATGATTTTTTTTTATCTCAATTCTTCAACTTTAGGCCTTTTGTGCAAATTCAAAACATAGTGCATGTTTTATAAATTTCATTTTTCTGTTATTATATAACTAAAACGAGTCCTTAGAAGCTCTAATGAACAAGAACAAAATCTATATAGTTTTAGGATAAATTTTGTCACATTTTCCAAACTTAAGGCCCTTTAAGCGAACTGGAGATATTATTTTTTATCTATTTTTCCTCTGATCAACATGCCAAGACACGAGTTTTCAGAATCTCTTTCAATTCCATGTTTTTTCCTCCACCCAACTGAGCAGCCTTAACATACCTCAACTATTTTTACTATGCATTTCTTCTACTAAGACCGCGAACTTCAGCTGAACAATGCCAATATTCATCTACTATCCATACAGACTTTCGAAATGCGATTTAGAATTGAACAGTTATTATAAATGGTTTTTTATATGTAAAATGTGCAAGAGAATTCTGTTTCGAATGCATTTTGCCTGTGTATATTTATGTGAACAATTGTTGTGGCTTTTCTTCCTCTCTTAATCTAAATATTTTTTCAGTTATGTTTTTCTTGTTAATTCTTTTTCCTTATTATTCTTTTCTTTTTATCTTTATATTTTTTCTTTACTTTTTAATTTGTTGTTTTATTTTCAATGCAAAGATTCCCATGCTTTTGGAGGCTATTCTATGCTTCTTCACTCTTTCTAATCATTTCACAAACCTTCGATGGATGTCCTCTCCATATCACTTGTAGTTTGATTTATGCTCTCTGGCATAAGAAAACAGCCATGTCGAATCTCTTTCGTCTTTTGTAATGATTTTTAAAGAATTGTCACTTGTGGTTCCGTTTGTTTATTTACAATTTTGTATGTTTCGATGCTTATTTTGTATGTTTGACATAAGACATTTAGATTTAAGAACTACGATTTGAGAAAGTATCCTATTTTCCCCATCTGTTACAGAGAAAATACTCTTAATTTATGACCAGTGAAGTTGTGAATAATTATGTTATATG
>JAPMOR010058569.1:106475-118627 GCA_026543865.1 Argiope aurantia | reverse complement strand
TATACATAAAAGCATGATGAATAAAGTCTTTTTAAGTTCTTTAAATTAAAAATGGCGTCTCGTATAGCCTGGAAGATTAGAGCGTCCTTAACAGCGAAAAAAGAAATTTTCAAAAAATTTACTCAAAAAATAAAGGTGATTGGTCATGAAGTCCTATAAGAAAAAATGTACGTATGTACGTTATACCGTAATAAAAAGCAAAACAGGGAAAAGTTTCATAAAGTTATTTATTTGTAAAATTGGCGGATTAAATGAATTTTCCGCGATTTGATAAATGGTTCGTTCTAAAGTTGAAAAATACATTCTCTGGTATTATCATACGGTGTTTCCGAATAAAGCAATGGCGGAGTGAAATTTAAGCAACGAAGAGAATAGACAAAAATAATAATAAAAAAAATTTGAAAAACGCACCAGGGGGGGTTTTTTGAGATGAAAAAATCACTATCTACGTGCAATAATCAAAATACCTAATTAAAACCCAGCGGCCATACAGCCACAAAAGGCGATTCACAATTTAAACACTTTATCCTGATATATTTTGTGCAGACGGGAAATAGCAAAAGCAAATGGGCATTATTCAGTACACATTGTAGTCGATCAAGTACGCCGGCAATTTTTGGTCGATTCCTTTAATTTTTAAAAATGAATTTTCATAATTTCTTTATTTCGCCACTGGTGCCACTGTAACCTGTTTCTATAAATTCAGAATAGTCATTTTATTATAGGTATACGTTATTCCCTGTCTAGGCGAGTCGTCGTTTTGGATTTAAAGCGCTTAAAAGGACCTTACCGATTACTGTGTAAATACAGTGTGATTATAATTAAAGATGCACTTCGCAATATTTCGTAGAGTTAGTCATCTCGAAAATTTGCTGAGATATTTGCTTATTATAGAACTGGTTTAATAGTATATATGAGTCGGCATCCTGACCTGCGTCTTCCCCAAGCCCAGATTCGATTCCTGGTTCTGACATGGTTGTTCTTTTCCCTGTGTCTGTGAGAAGTGTGAAAGAGCTCCCCTGTAAAAAAGGGGCAAGCGAGTGTGTGAGTGCCATCTTCATATGAGCTGAAGTCAGACTTGTGCCCTCTGGTGCTCAGGGGTCTTTACCCTCACAAGATCTCTTGGACTTGGTTTGAATTGGTGTTCAATCCAAGGGAGATAAGCAATAACATTATATGTATAGTATAAAATGAGATATTCGGAAAAGAATCTGATTCCATAGAATATATAAGCGAATGCTTGTTATAAGACCTCGTCAATGTCACATAGTCTCGTATTTTGTGTTCAAATCAAAATTGACCAACTGTGATTGTATTATATCCTTATTTATAATTTTCTGTTTACTATAAGATATTGCACAAAAACTTGATTTTATTTGACATTTATTAGAATTACTCATTTATAAAATATACACGTAATAAGCAATATTTTGTCTGTTTCTTCAACCTAAATTCCTAAACATCTTTTAACATGTACTTTACATAAATTTGATTTTCTTACGATAGAACATGGAATAGAGCCATAAAAATAATATCTGTAAGTACATGTTAAATAAGTAAGTACATGTTTGTGTAAGGAGTATGTAATGTGAAAGTATTGGAATCGTCACAAAATTCAACCTCGTTATCTTGACGAATCGCCGTGTCCGAAGAAACTGTTTCTGGTATTACATCTGTTTGTCTGACTAGACGCAGCTATCCGCCTTCGAACAAAACAGACTGATTTTTTTCGAAATCCACCTATTCACGTGCAGGGGAACAAAACGTAAAGAAATAAGTGAATGGAATCGGGATGTAGTTTTACGGTAAGAACGAATCGATCCAACTTTTGGCTAAATACATCAAAGGATCGACTGTTTTTTCGTTGATATGAAAGCACAACGATACAAAAACTCAATAGACTAGGAAAATGAAATTTGGCACATAGTCACGAAATCAAAATTATTCATTTGTATCAGATATTGGAGGTCAAAGGAAAGTGTTCTTCTCAAAAAAATTTAACACCAAACGTTTTGAATACGAAAAAGTCGAAGAGAGAAGATTTATCGATTCCTGAGACAAATTTCCGATTTCTGAGAGCTATTCAAGTGTTTTTTGATATCAAATCTGCCCCTTTAGAAGATCAATAATTACACTGAGTCTAAACAGAATTTCATTCTATAAAAGGAAATATGCTCGGAATGCATTAACAATGCTTTCTTTCAGAGGAAACAAATGAATGCGTCGAGCCATTCTGAAATTTAATTACAGGACAAGTTCAATTTCACGAATGGAAATTATTTTCTTCCTTTATTATGAAGTACTGCAAAAAGGCGTTTCTTCAAATGCTTTAAGTTGCAAGAAGGTTTAATATTCTTGGTTGCGCGGTAGATTAAATCTTGGTTAATAGATAATGAGACCACTTTTAGGTGCAAATGCCTATTAAGAACTGGCAGAGACAAATATTATAAACACCAAAAAAAGCAGATGAATATTATCTTGAGTTTTCAATCAATTTCTTAAATATTTTTTATTTGAATGTCAGTGATAATAATCTGTGGTTGTAGAGCAAAATAGGTTAAAAGTTGCAAAGTTAAAATAAAGCACGGAGTTGAAAGGAATGAATTGAACATTTAAGATATCTTAGAGAAGTAGTGAAATACCGAACAAGAAAATAAAATTCTATGCTTGATATTAAACTTTCCCCCAACAATGACATATTTTAGTAAAGAAACATTTTGAAATGCTGTAAGGGATCAGAATGAGCCCAGTTGCAGAAGAAAACAAACGCTGGCTTCTGAATATCCGCTATCCTACTAAGAAGTGTAATTATAGAACAGTTTACAAAATTGGTACACAAATTTACATTTTAACCAGTTTTTCAAGTTATTCATCTAGTCCCACCGGAGGACATTTTATATATAAGTACGAAAAGCTTCCGTTGTGAGGTTAGTTTTCACCAACCTGGTAGATATAAAAACAAAGTTGTGTTTAGCTATCGAGGACAAGACGTGCCACTTACGGGAGAGATCGTACCGTGGCCAATGATGGCTTAGAACTCAACCATCGTTCCTACCAATGATGCTGCTGTGTCCCGATCGTTCAGTGTTACCATACATCTAAGAGCAGGCGAAAATAATCAGTTTATGGAATGCTGTAATAAGATAAGATAATAATGCTGTAATAGATAACAGAATTTAGAGCACAACATTGCAAAACGAAGAGTGCAGAAAGCACTTCATTGTATGAACACATTCATATAGCATTCGTTGACTTTATGAATAGCTATAATCAAATCATGACCCACGTTTAGAATTTTGCATTCGAGCCCAATTTCAGATAGTATCAAATCCTTATTTCCTGAGAAATAACTGGATAATTGAATGAATAATTTGGATAGTCAAATGATGCAGTAATCTAGAACGGAAGTATCGATTGCCAAAATGATTCTTTTTGAAACCATGGAAGCCTATTTACTATAAGAGAATCATCATGAATGGCAATAATGTGTGGCGAAACATATTCAGATATTTCATATTTTATGCAGCAATTTGCTGAACGGTAATAAATAAAATTCGGTTAATTTTGAATAATTTACATTCTCCTATGCATGATACATTTTTTCAGACTTCCCAGATCTCTGTTGACGTCATCAAGAAGACCGTCATCATGTTTCTTGTGATGAACTGAATCACATGTATGCAGTACTATTAAAAGTAAGTAACTTTGTTTTGGTGTCGAAGGTATTCATTTTGTTTAAACACTTCAATTAACTTATTACCGTATCAAGTGTAAATAAATACATTATTTTCTCATTCCATTGTTTTAAGAACTTTCTGTAATTTGTGCAATATCGCTGAAATGTACAATGAAAGGTACTTTGCATGCACTAAACCTTAGTCTAAAGCATGAAAAAGTGGTTGAAATCAATAAATTTGTCTTTTAACATCATAGCAAATTTTGTAAATAGGAATATTAAATTTTGTGCACTTATAGAGGATTGTAAGAGAATTATCTTAATGAATGACATTTTTTTTCTATATGGGGGGCTTATAAAAATGTAATTTTTGTATTGTTTTTACTATCAGCCTCTGTGGAAGTCGAAGTGTTTGTAAATAGTTGCCTACTTAATTAACAAATCTTCATTATTTAAATTATGTATCTAATTGCATAATTATGCATCTAATTTAAGAAAATAAAAGCTTGTTTCACTTTTTGGACGCACCCTGTATATAGTGGTGAATAAATTGAATGAAAACCATTTAAAACATTTTTGTTATTGTGTTAAAACTTGATTTTCTTATTTCATTTATATTGTATAAATTTTTAAATCAATATTATAAACCATATAGTATCTAAAGCATAAAACCTCACATGTTCACTTCGAGAGAGCAACCCTCGTTTCGAGTATTAATATTTTCTTTTTTCATAACTGATATATGAGATTAGACATGTATTGGTTTTCATGTACAAACCAGGCACCCATTCTGTTGCCATTTTTTCATTCCATCTTCATTTACATCATAATTCAAAGAATTTCATTAAAAAAATCAAATGCCATCATTCGACCATTTGTAAAATTTTGTTACTCTTAGCGAAAGTCTCTTTTTTTAATCCAAGTTTTTTTCACTCTATTAATTGAGAATTATCCATGGGCAAAAATTTTTTAATAAATTTTTTAATTAGTCATTTAGTAAGATTTTTTAAAAGTAGTCATTCAATATAATCGTTTCTATTTAAATAATGGAAAGCTCCAAGTATACAAACTGACAACCCTGATGAACAATGATAACCAGGTGCAGAATAGAACGGTGATTCATCACATTCCAAATGATCACAAGTAACCGAATTTTGATATCAAAGATGTTTCTTTTTAATAAATCACACATGCTCGGTTAAGATTTCTTACACCGTAATGCAGTTTGTTACTGTTGTTGAAGAAAGAGTCCTTTACCACTCCAATGCTAACATTAGATAGTGCTATGCTTCATGACATTTTTCACTTATCCGCAAACTGCTAGGATCAATTTCGATTAGCCCAGGAGTTTCTGGTCGATTGGGGATATGAGCTATATAGAGTAATTGACGCTTTGATGGTGAGAATTATTTATTTTTCTTTTGATCGCAATTCATTTTTTTGTTAATAAACTGTAGTGATTAAATAAACATATACTATTATCCTTGATTTCAGCATGATTTAAAACTGATATAAAATTGTATGTAATTTTTTAACATTAGTTAAAATGTTCAGATGGAATTTTTATGCATCATTTTCGTGTATTCAAATATCAAATATTTTACACTCGAATTTCGTTAAAATAAGTTTTCTTCTCTCTCTTTCATGCAAGTTCTGAAATTTTGATATGCGTGTTAGAGCTTTTATGCATTAATTTTAAATTAAGTTGAGCTTACGGAGTTCATTTACAAATAAGCTTTACTTTTCTATCTGAATTTCGGCACACTATGTTTTGAAGCCAAGTTTGGTTTTCTAAAATCACTTCTTAATAATATTAAGACTGTATCTGAAATATATTGACAAAGTATATAATTATATATCTTGAATATCAATATAGATGCACTCAGGCACATGGTTAAAATTATTAGAATCATAATCTACTTGCTAATGTTTAAATGAACATTACATTGTTAATGTTAGTACTTTCAAGTTGTTTTTCAAATCTTGATACTTGTAAGATTGGGTAAGATTGAATATTTTTTTTTAAAAAGTGTGATAAAATAAAATTTAAAATGAATTTCAAATTTTAAAGAAAATTTAAATACATCCAGGGCCAACACACGGTATGAACTCTCAGCTTTAATATTTGAAAGAAAATAAATCTTATGTAAGAGGAAAGAAAATGAGATTAACTAAAACCGATTTAACATCCCAATTTTATCAGTGCATTAAATTTTTTTTAACGTGTCAGTAATTAATAATTCGTTACACAAATATTATGGTCTCTTGAAAAAATTTCTTTTGAAATTCGCTGTTAGATCATACGATTCATAGGAAATCAAAATTTCATTAAAATGATTGGTTAGTTGATAATTAATTTTGAAAAATTAAAATAATGTGTTGTCATTAAGAGTATACAAATGCACAAACTTCAAAATTCTAGAACATACGGAAGTAAAAAAAAAAAAAAAAAAAAAAAAAAAGATACATTTCAAAATTCCATTTTTACAAAGTTGAAACAAGTCAACTTAAATAAAAATTTTAAAAATTGTCAAGATTCCATTGTTTATTGATATGAAAATAAGAAAGAGTATTCTAATTTATTCCAGAAAATAGGTTTTGTTTCTATTTATATTAAGGTTTGATAAATTTAATTTTTAAATGAATGAATTTTGGCACAATTTAAAATTTTTGTTCCAAAAATATGTATGGTTTAAATACTAAAAATTTAGAAATGTTTCCAAAACCAATCTGATTTGCAATAAAAGCATAAAAATAAAATTAGGCCTCAAAAGTCGAAATAACTACAAACTCCAGCTTTTGAAAAAAAAATTACTTCTAAAATGGTGATAATTCAATGATAATTATTTATAAATATTTCATAAGGTTAGCTCTTTAATTTATTTATGCTACATCAAAAGAATTTAAAACTGTAGTTTTTGACACTCGATTAAATAGCTATGAATTAAGCTATGAAGTAGCTAATATGATACTCTATTGCCATTTTATTTGAATAATTTATATTAAAATCGGAAAGCATCATTTAGATCTTAATTTTTCAATTAAAGCTTATTATCAAAGATAGAAAGGAGGAACATATTTTAAAAGAAAGATAATACCATATTTGCTGAAATACTTGAAAATTTTGTGAGTCTTTTTTATTTTCCGTATACATTATTTTTTTTATTTACATATATTTAACATATTCTTCTTGACTTGATTTATGAATGGCTTTTAATATTTTGTTAGAAAAATATTTTAATATTGACACTAAAACAAATGAATATTGAGGAAGAATTATGAAGGGACAATCTGAATTTAAAATTTTCAAGCGGCAATAGTTTTTTTAAAAAGTTTTAAACAAAAAATTATGGCAAATAAATATAATTAATTCAAAGACAATGGTATTCATTCAGATTTTCCGGAAAGAAAAATACTGACTCATCTGGTTTGTAGTTGATATTGCAATCTTCACATTTTTTAAAAATTTAATGTGTGTATGTTTCAAACTATTAAAGTATAAAAGAAAATATTAAGGACTCAAAAATTCATTAAAATAATTTAAGCTAACAATAAAGTGTAACATTTTGACACACATTTATCACATGATTTAATGAATTTTCTATTTTCACTTTTAGAAAACGTGAGTATGAGTGCGTATGTCATTGTTTGACATTTCAAGATAAATATAATCTAAAATAATGTTCTTCAGAAACAAAAATTATATTTCATTCAAAATGATAATGCAATAAAATATGTTTCTTACTTTTCAGCTGAAATTTTAATTTAATATATCTGTTTATAAAACTTTACTGCTTTTTTATTTTTCCCAAGATAAAAAAGTGATTATCTCAAGTGTGAATATTACATCTCTTGTCTAATTGGCTAAAAAAGAATTTTAATATAATGAAACATCGCTTTCATTGAGGTTTAGGTGATTTTTAAATATCTATAGTTGCATGTCTGCAGGTCTCTTCTTTTATTTTTATATATTTAAAAGCTTATTGTTTAGTAATCTTAAAATTATTTTCAGTCATAGGATTATCATTTCTATCTGATAATAAACATCAATCTACTAGGATTATCATTATGAATTCCTATTTAATTTTGTAAAGAGCTGTTAAAATATTATTTATCAATCACTTAAAAACACTAATTTTTTAAAAACTTTTGTAACAATTATAGTTTTTACTAGTGATTTTTGAGAAACAAAATTTGATGGTTTCCTTTAATAATAAAAAGAAGTTCGAAATTCTTTCATTTCATTGTACTTATTAGATCATCACCAATCCATTTTTATTAACTTTTACTGTTCTGTAAATGATACTATATTGATCGAAACAAATCCAAAACTTCTGATTTCAACAACTTCAAATTTGGTTTTCTCTCTTTTTATAGTTACAGATTGTTATGAACGTTTCTTAGAGGTTAGATTTTACACTTTTAAAAAATGCTTTCGAAATCCCTTCCTACAACTAATAAATTTGAAAAGTTATGAAATGCCAAATTCCTCTACTTTCCTATGGAGGTTATTTGGGGTGGGAGAAAGTTTTATTATAATCGTATTAGGAGTTTGTTGCAGTGCATATTGCTCAGAGAACAAAAATGCTGGAATGTTAGGATTAAACAATTCCTTCAAAAGTAAGCTGCTGAAATACAGTTAGGAACTGATCTGTGTTTTAAGAATGAAAGCAGTTTTTAGCGCATGAGTATTCGGTTATTTAATAAGATTAGCAACCAAACAGCCATATTTGACTTTTTTTTTATTCCGGAGTGAAAGATAAAAAATAAAATAAAAACAACACATCATGCATTATCTATTTCCTCTACTTTAATAGCAGGACATTTTTGTATAGTTTTAAGTAAAATGTATTTCTTTACTTAGTGTTTCTTTTATTAAAAAAATGAAGCGGATTCATGAAGTATTTATGCTTCTATCTGTCAAAGGCTGGGATGGGGGGAATAAAAGCGTAATAGTACAACTAATCATTACAGATAAGATTATGGAGTCAATTGGGAGCTAAATGAACTAGTTAAGAGGGTTCATTTCGAAATAGTTTTATTTTTTCAACAACGGATTGTTTGCAATTCTCTATGAAGAAGACTAATATTTATTGCGATCCATTGTGATCGTGCTGAGCATTCTGAGTGATACAAAAAGTTGCTTATTTATTAATTCCGCTGAAATATTCATTAAGTGGTTTTAAAAACAGAATTTAATACTATTTATGTAAAATGGACAAATTAATCTAATGATTTATAATCCAATTAAGATTAATCATCGAATGAATGCTATACGGTTTCGACTGAATGATGAGTGGAATTTCTATTTGACTGTTTAAAAAAATTGTATGCACAAAACTATATTAAAAGCTACACTTTCAAAACAAAAAAAAATAAATTTTCAGTGACATAGCTTTTAAAAGTTAACAGAATATTTCAAAAATCCTGAATAAAAATGGATTCATTTGATTACTTTTAAGTATAAATGGGGAGTGGAGAGTTGTTTGTTAGAAAATTCAAAATAGAGGAAGAATCCATTATTAGCAAGACTTCTTTTCAGAAAGGACGACAGTTCTAATATATATATTGCAGTTGTGAAATTATTTAAAATTTAAATAATCTTTTGACATCTTTTTACTCTTTATATTTTCATTTATTTATTCATTAGCACGATGAATGAGAACCAAGTGCCTTGTGCAATTACACAGCGCAACAGATCTAGATTTGGATTTTTATGGCGCAAGTGCCGAAATGAACGCCAAGGTCTCGTATGAAATTGCTCACGAAAGGTGAAAATGCGTTACTGAAAGCCAAAGCTCTACTATCTGTTGAATAAGTTCAAATCGCTGTTTCTTTAGGTTTATCGGGGATTTTTTTCACAGAAGATGAACAATTAATGCATTACATTAATGGGGCCTTTTTAGAAGGTGAAAGCAGCATGCCATCCAAATAAACAAACTCGAATATCTTCCCGGTAATACAGATTTAACACTTTGAACCACCTTTGTTTGGACCTCTTAAAGAAGCTTTAGACTGAGAAAGATAATAAGTCAGATGAAGAATCCATGGGCATTTGGATTTTCACACGTCCGACTCCTTTTTATCACTCAAAAATAAAAATATCCCAAGGCGTTGGAAAAGGTGTGTATATGTTAAATGAAATTATTTAGAAAAAATAGTCTTGGGGACAATTTGGTAGGAGATATATCAGAAAAGATCTTTTAAAAAGTGACTTTTATATTATTTAATCTACCGTCGTGGTATTTAGAATGCAACTGAATTCATTAGCTTATCACTAAGAATGAAATGAGGATGTTAATTATCTGTTAGACTTTTTTTAGTATCTCTAGATTTTTTACATTAATATATTTTAGATTATTAAAGTCAAATTCTAGTTTATTTATTTAAAAAATACAGAATATTAACTAACTTAATTTCAAAGTAATATTTTTGAATTTAAAAATATTTATTTTCAGTTAAATTTTGATTAGAAATAATCAGCATTCTGTTCATATTTTTTATATTTTCAATGGTTGTCACATCGATTGCCGAGTTATTTTCTTATAATTAGTTCCAGGAAAAACATGCTTCTGGACATTTCAGGAATATTTTCTTTAAAAACCACGCATCTCAAAGTCTCTTTTGAAAGTTTGGTCAGAATAATAATTTCAGAAGTTATCGCTAAAACTAGGGAAATTTTGTTTCAGTTTCGATGAACTAAAATTATCTTGAAATGTACATTCCTATCCTTCAAAATATATCTGCGTTCAGTTTGATAGCATTAATTATAATAGTTTGTTCTTTAATGCGCCAACGAACAGGCAAATAAGAGATACATTTCCTCTATTAGTTTAAATAGATATAACTGCATAATGAGCATTAAATACAAAAGGTTCTTTCATATAAAAGACATCATAAGGATAAATTGCAAAAAAGTTTCTATAAAAATTTAAGAAAGTTTTTGATAAAATTTTCCAAGTCTTGTTCAGAAAATGTTTGTTATATAAATAGCTTAAACTTAATTTTTAAAAAAAGGAAGAAGATTTAAATAAGAAATTCGGACAGTTATTTGATATATTAAAAATTTGATATATTAAAAAGATATAAAATCAAAATACATAGCATAGACAGGTGACCATCAGCACTGATGCTCTTGGAGGGGGGGGGACTCTGAAATAATCACATGTACTACATTTCGATCTGTCAGTCATTACATTAAAAATATAATTTCAATTGCTTTTAAACATTTTAGATACATTTTTGGAAATAATTGCTTTTATAGTTACTATATTATTTATTTTTCATAAACAGTTTAATTAATCTATTTGAATAATTAAGATGTTTTGACCAGCTATTAGGACATATTAGCTTAAAAATGTTTTATATGTAATTATTAATTTTTATATATATTATTTCAGCTCCCATTACGTCACAATAATTTTTTGGTGGGAGATATGAGAATTGTAGTAAAAAAGTGGGACGAAGAGGTGTTTTGGTATTTTCCCTGATTGCCATTTTATGTAGGTACGTCTCTGTTTAGAAGTATCAGAACCGAAAGATTCCAAATCAACTGATTTTCTTTCTGACTGCAATGCTGAAATACCAATTAAGACAGTATTTATAATTTATCAATGCAATGAGTGTCGAATCCCATCACTTATTGCATTGTAATTTTTTCTTTTTACTTTCATAAAACTCAAGGGAAACTTATTAATCTTTATTAATGACGGAAGTGCACATTTACAGAAACTTTCGTTCCTTTTTAGAAGAGAGATATAAATAAATTAAAAGAATCTATTTTTAAAATTGGGACCTTCATTTGTATTAGATAAAGAGGAAAAAGAAGATAGGTAGGGAAGTTAAATTTTTCTACTGAACGCAGTTTATTTTATAAAGAGATAAAGATTTTGACTTATCAATATCAATTACCTTCCTCTAATGCATTAATGTGCATCTGTTTACTTTACAGATTACCTTTTCATAAAGAAATCTCGTCATTTTCGGCAGGCTTACAGATGGTTATATTTTCAAACTTTTTGTCCAATTCTAAATTGGAAAAAATTTCTCTTTTTTTTCGAATTTTAAAATTTTAATCTTCTTTTAAATCAGAAGTAGTCCTTTCTTCGGGTTAGCTCTCTGCTTTTAAGCTGCAAAAGTTGATTATCATCCTTAAAACGAGCCCAGAAAACTATCTAAAGTTTTTATGGAATTTTGCTAAAAAAGGATATTGCCATGATTTTTAATTGCACTAATTTCTTTATTATATATTAATTATAAAGTAAAGGAAAGTGCAAAGCACTTTGTGTAGAGAGTGGAGCGTCATTTAATTGTTTATTTGTAATTACCATTAGGGAACAAAACCTTTTGTTACGCGCAGTTTTCTTGAATGAATACTTGAAATTCAAATGAATTTATTTCGATTATGATTGGAAAAAGTATCTTCCTGACTTTCGGTAAAAATAAATTACTTGTCAAATTCTCTTTATTGAAATCG